>JAIUZE010013294.1:0-55100 GCA_022085475.1 Heliosperma pusillum
GCCTCTTACTAATGCTACTTAGCTTTGATCAGACTGCTGTACTTATTTGATATATTTGGATATACTTGTTTGTGCCTATATTGATATGATATGTTGTTTTACCGATGCATTGTTTTGCATCTGCAAAGTAATGCGCTTATGTTGACATTAATACTAATGATTGCCAAAAAGAAGCTGCAGGAAAGGGGAAAAATTGAGGTACTGTTAGACGCTATAACATAAGGGATTTAAGACAAATTGAGAAAGCGGCTAAAGGAACTGGAATCGTATTGAGAGTTGAATGATTTGTGAGAATACTTGAAATTATGTCGAGTCACGACGTTTACTAAGACGCTTCTTGGGAGGCAACCCAAATTTTATATTTATTGTTTTCATGTGTGTTTCATTTTAAATGCTTTATTTGTTACGTATTTGAGCCGGTTTAAGTGCCTCCCCGAGTTACGCAACCTTTGTAGGGGATGTTAATAGTGTCGGTTGCACAAAAAAACCTAGGAATATTAAATAATAAAAGATTCACTGCTGATTTTCTGGGTACTTTGCTTCGTCTATATTTCACAGATCTTGGTCTAGTGGTTCTATTTTGCAGGAATGCGGATGTTCATTAATACTAGGTGGCTGCTCGATTAAAAATACAATAACTGCTTTTGCCTCGCTCTTTGCTCTGGTCGGAATTCTATCTGTTTGAGGCTGTAATGATCATTCGACGCTACTGGTTCCTTCTCAATTCTGGCTGGTGCCATTAGGGGTTCTCATTACTTGCGTACCCGAAGCATCTCACATGGCAGACTGTGAAGCAACTTCAACAAAAGGCAAAAGGCTTGAGCGACATGACGGCTACCTACAAATGAATCCGTTAAGTGCTCATTCCCTCTTAATTTTATTATATGCTAAATTGTTTATTTCGGTGTCTATTTTCGACATCGAGGACGATGTCGAGTTTAAGTGTGGGGGAGACGCAAGCTATATCTGAAAAATGTGGGTTAACTTAAAAATTGTGCTGATATGAGCTACTTAAATTGAATGAATTGGACTTAGCTGCTGGTTGTTTTAAGTGGAAATACTTGGCATACTAATGGAGATAGGTTGAGTGTGCGATTGATTTGAGGTATGTGTTTGAAATTTGTGGTTGCTATATATTAGAAATGACATGCTCTGGGCTACTGTAGGTTCATTATTCTGATTGTAAGCTATAATATGTTTGGTATATTCATTATCTAGGGAGAAAGTCGACGACAAGCTCTAATCTAACAGTTTTTAAAATATACTAACTATATAAAAAAATATTTTTCACTAATATCTTTAGTTATAAAATACTGTTTTGAAGTAGTGTACATGTGAGCTTCAGGAAGATTATTTGACCTCATTTAGACAAAATTTCTATCTGGTGCCTCGAGTAATTACATCCTTTGGAGAACTCTGTCATTGTACTCGGAGAATGCCCAATGACTTGTCCCGAAGGGCGGGATTCATTGGTCGAAAGCTCGCTACAAGGGTCACTGGATAGACGGTTACGAAAGTTGGAAGTTTTGGAGGATGTTGAAAAAAAAAACGGAAAGAAAAGAATTATAAAAAAATAAAAAAAAGGGAAAATTGAATGAAAAGAAAAAAAAGAGAAAGTTGAAAAAAATGAAAAGGAAATCAGAAAGAAGAAACATAGGAGAGATGAATGAGCAAAAAGGAACAAAGGTGAAACCCTTCTGTACGGATACACTTGAATGCTCAGGAGATCGATCCACGTACTTAATGTATAGAAAGTTAATTTCCCATTACGATCTTCAACTGCCGAAACCCTTCTTTACGAGTCAATACACTTGCAAACGTGCACGAAGGTAGTTGGACCGGATGTGTTGCTCATGCATTTATTTATAATTATAATTTAGAAGCGGTTTAAAATGTTTATGTTGTTTAATTAATTAGTTGTATAGTTTGGAGTGGAGGGAAAGTTTAGTTTACGTACATTGAGATTTTTCGGTTAAATAAGGGCACAATAAGAACTCCTTATTGTTCTTGAGCATGTAATTAGTGGACCATCCTCCATAAAACAACCTCCAAAGTAGAAAGTCTCATTCTTGTTGCACCCAAGAATCCACCCAAATAATCTAAACTTATTATAAACTAGATAATAAGTGAAGACAATAATACTACTAATATTAGCATATTACTACTCTAATAATATGTAGATAATATTAGTTTGCATGTGAGTTTTGAGAGATTTTGAGTTTAGAAAGAGAAGTAAGAATAAGCATAAGGATCAAGTAAATCAAAATGAACAATAATTGTTCTATTTAAAGGGCCTTTTGGCCGGCACCCATGAGCTACAAATGAGCTCTATATTGCTTATTTTATTCACATGCAAAATGGCTTGAGTGTAGAGGTATAACAATGATTAAAGCTTGTAGGATATGTCATTATCAAGTGTGTTTATGTGCAAGTCACTCAAAACAATTATCATTGCCTTTTATGAGTACACAACCGGTCACTTGTGTCCAATATGGACCATTTTGATTTTTGATATTTGTCCCACAAATACTTATTAATCATATGCTTAATCATCTTGTATAATTAAGTGTTAATTTGATCATATAACAATTATATGACACAAATTAATGAACAATATGTACTTAACTTTTAAGTGATATTTTACCATTATATCAATATATAATGCCCAGCTATTTTATTTTACAACTCTTTGTAAATATAATTAACTAATTACATGTACCTCAAAATGTATGCATAACCTCAACTAGTTTAATGAATTAACGATTAATCACTAAATTAAATCTTATTTAATCGTATTAAAATAAGACGTAAAATTTATTCAGTCACTTATCGTATAATCGACTAATAAACTAAAGTGGAATGAGTTCCTAACTCAATTTCCAATAAATAACTCTCGTAACTAAACGTACATATCAAATATATGTAATGCCCTAATTAAACTCTATCATATACAAATAATTAGTATTCTGTTTGGGTCTCATCCTATAGGTGTGACCTAAAGGTATCAGTTGATCACCGTCGTCATACGACAATAACGTCAAACTCTAGTCAGCTGTGTGTTACCGATTTACGTTAATCAACTGACGTGGAGTATCAAAATATACTAATCATGCCATGTATATTCCAAATGAGTTTCATTATATAAATGCACTATTGTGGAGGACACTTACTCCAACAAACAAAACAGCAAATTAGAAATTAGACGGACGTTTGGCTATTAATATAACTTATCATTCGTGACTTCAACAATTTGTTGATCACCCATGACGATTTTGAAGAAAGTTTGCAAATATTTGGAATATTTAGATAACAAGATCTTCGAATTACTCTCGTAAATTTATTGTTGCTTTTGAATTATGGAGGTTTTGGATGTAAAGATGTAGTGTGGAGTTTTATTATAGAGAGAGAGAGTGTTTGAATGTTGGATAATGGACTAAAACCTAGGAGTTCCTTCTTTGATAGTACGTTGTACTGTACTTGGGGCACTGCAACCCACTAACATGCATGAAATCTGATTTTCCCTTCTTTTTTTCGGGCCTATTGAAGCCATTACCTCTTTGTTCATCATAACCATTGATTTGGTTAATCTAAAGCCCTTATAAGAACTTAAGGACTCAAATAATATAAGGGAGTCATAAGAGCCTATATATATATAGAGGTGGGATCTCGTGAGTTTAGTTCTTACGGTGAGTTTGTACTAATAAAATCTCAGCCATTGGATCCTACTTAACCAATGGCTTAGATCACTACTTAGATTATACGTATACTAATAATATTTATATAAGGAAAAACTTTAAACAAAAGGCAAACAACACAAGTGACGGCGGAAAGAAAACAAATCATTGATTATATTTCTCTCTCTCTCTCTCAAAAATCCATAATTTTCTTTCTCTCTCTCTCTCTCTAAAACTCTCTTTCAGCTACGTCACAAACAATCATCTTCGATACTCAAACCAGCAAAAAAATCCAGAATTACAACATGCAAAACGAAGTAAAAAACTCGATAGTTTCTATGGATACAGGTAATAATCTATCGAATGAAAATTAATTATCATATGCTCTTATATCGTGAGGATAATGATCGATTTCTTCATTTTTTAAAAGTTGTTTCGCAGTAATTCAATTTTTATAGTTATAGTTATAGTTATTGTTATTGCATTGTTATAAACCAGAAAAGAGGTTAAGTATTTGTTGTTCTTCCTGTTTTTAAGAAAAAAAGAGGTCAAGTTATTGTTATTGTTGTTGTTACTGTTATATTATAAAAAACAAAAGGTTAAGTAATTGTTATTATATTATTGTTATGTTATTGTTATGCTAGTGTTACTGTTATTGTTATGTGATACATGTATCCTTTTACTGTTATTGTTGTATTATTCCTATGTATGAATCACGTTAAGGTCATTGTTACGTTAGTTGCTTTGTAATTTCTATCGATCTCGTCATACATGAATTGTCATACTGTTATATTATCGTTATGTTATTGTTATGTTATTGTTATGTTGTTATTAGTATGTTGTTATTGTTATGTTCTTATTGCTATGCTATTGTTATTGTTATGTTATTGTTATGTTGTTATTGTTATGTTTTTATACTAATGTTATTGTGATGTTATTGTTATGTTATTGTTATGTTATTGTTATGTTATTATTGTTATGTTATTGTTATGTTATTATTGTTATGTTATTGTTATGTTATTGTGATGTTATTGTGATGCTAATATTATGTTATTCTTATGTTATTTTGGCAGATATCTCTACTATATCTGTTCCGAATATTTCTACTATCTCTTTTGCGGAAAATACAATTCCAACATCTTGTGAATCATCAAATGGCAATATGTCTTCCACCCTAACTTGTACACAAGGGGAAGATGAGTTTATTCCATCGCTTCATTACAGTAACACACCAGGAGGTAGTGAACGATGGATACGAACTATTGAAGCGGAGTTTACGCCTAAGCTTGGCATGTTCTTTTTAACAGTGGCCAAGGGGCTGCAATTCTATAAAATATATGCCTTGGCGTGTGGCTTTGATGTGAGAAAACACACAAATGGGACCGCAAAGGGCGGTGTTCTCCTAGAACTAATAGTGTGCAACAAGCAAGGACAAAGGGATATGAAAAGGAGACTCCGTCTCCAATCAGCAAATGATGAAGTTGGTAGTTCGAGTGCGACAGAACAAAAAAAGCCAAAGACTAGACATCCAAAGAAGCACAAACTGTTAAGGTGTGACTGTCCTGCCAAGATGAGAATGAGAACCATTCCACCTTACAAGCCAGGACAGAAACCTACACATATTGTCGACCAATTGGTAGAGGTTCACAACCATGCGCTTTACTCTATTAGAAATAGAGAATTCCAAAAGCTGTCGAGTGAACTCAATGCCTACCATAAAAAATTGATTATTGATCATTCGAAGCTGAACATAGGAGCAACAACAACTTACAGAATGGTAAAGGAGAATTCAAATGGTTATCAAAATATCGGAGCGTCTTTTATAGACTTCAAGAATTTCAAGAAGGATGTAAAGTGTTACATCGGAGGTAATGACGCTACCATGTTCATTGATATTTTCAAGCACCTTGCTGAAACAAAGGGCTTATACTTTGCCTATGATGTGGATGAAACCAAGTGCTTAACGAAGGTTTTTTGGGCAGACAAAGAAGCTCGAAACAACTACCGATTGTATGGTGACACAATATCCTTTGACCCAACATACGCGACCAACAAATACTTTATGGTGTTCACTCCCTTCACGGGGGTAGACAACCACAAAAAATCAATAACTTTTGTAGCTGGTTTACTGGAACATGAGGATGACAAATTGTTCGTATGGATTTTCACCAAGTTTTTGGATGCAATGGAGAGGAAGGAACCTCAATGTATCATCACTGATCAATGCCCTGGCATCAAAAAAGCATTTCCCCTTGTATTTAAGAGTTCTAGGCAAAAATATTGCATGTGGCACATAATGCAGAAGATGGCTAAAAAAGCAGGGAAGACACTGTGCAGTGATCTCACTGATTTTCTGACGAAGATAAATGCAGTTGTTTGGGACATTGAACTAGAGCCCAATGAATCTTAGGAAAACTGGAGAAGTGTTATTTCTGATCATGCCCTTGTAGATAACAATTGGCTGTCGGCCATGTTTTTAATAAGAGACAAGTGGATACCTGCCTACTTTCGAGACTTGTCGCTTGGTTGTTTGCTGAAGACCACACAGAGGTCCGAAAGCGAAAACAGCTATTCCAAGCGATTTGAAAACCATTTTGGAACACTGGTGGAATTTTGGATGAGGTTTAATTCTGAAATTGAACAACAGAGGTACAATCAAAGGAAATTAGATGCTGAAAATGAGCATAGTATGGTGGAAAAAATCAACCCACTGAGATTGGAGGAGCATGCATCCCTCATTTACACCTATGCTATTTTTACTGAATTTCAAAATGAGGTGAAACACTCTATTTGTAGTATGGGAAATGGAGGTTTGACAGTCAAGGATGAGGTTGAATCACATATGGTTGATGATGGATTGAAAAATAAGAGATTCCTTGTTGAATATAATACTCTAAATAACGAAGCCAAATGTGATTGTCCACATCAGACTTCAAAGTAGACAATCAATATAATATTTTTACGACCTTCATCTGAGATTCCTTGCTCGAAAGACAATAGATCTAAATATCACCTTAGAAAAGGCGCAGTAGGTGGTGCGTCTTTTCTAAGGTTGTGTTTGCATCTGTTTGTCAGATCCGAACAATACTTTATGTTCATTAAGTTGAGAATTGATTACTATTATTTACGGTTAAACTGGGTAAATAAAATAAAGAAAAAATAATAAAAAGATGATTTAACTATCCAATATTGATTATTGGAGGTTAAAGGCGGCTTTTAAAAATAGATTTGGAAAAATAATGTGCTAATAAAAAATATGATATTAATGTCCACATTTACCGTAATAAACCGATTAATATCAATTATTAACGATTTAAGAAGGATTTTATGATCAAATCTGGGAAATAGTCCCCAAAAGAGTCGTACAAGAGACGCACCAATGTGTTCATCCCTTCTAAGCCTCCTATGGGGATGTGAAGGTTTAAAAAAAGGTTTTAAACGTAATAAAAAGGTTTGATTTTGAGGTTTTAAGACAAACTCGTAAATAAATAACGTAAATAAAGTAAAACAATAATAAAGATGAGTTTAACACCCTCACACTTACATGTTAGGGTCGCGAATAGACTAAAGTCGGTTTTTTAGCGATTATCGTGATTATGTAGGTGAAAGTGCCCTTAAAATTGATCAAGGATTAGGACAATATGATGTAGATTGATTATAACTCGAATTTAGTGGGTCAAATTGGTCAGTCTACGCAAAACGAAGCGGGAGACTGGATAGGAATCAAGCTAACGAGGTCGATTAATCAACCCTGTAAATGCCATAGTAGTAACACGATATGCCTAGAACGCAAAAGGAGAGAAGAGAAGAAGCAGACACTAACGTGCCAAATATGGTGAGACGAGCTCCTTATTTATAACACAAAATTAGAGAATTTCACTCGGACTGTGACGGCGAGGAACATCACATTTGAAGAGGCGCAACACTGCTTGCGTCGCTTATTAGAGGCGCAACAGTTTGTGCGCCCGTTCTAAGGAGGTTTTCTCGTATAAGAAGAACATGCAGTGTTGCAGATTTTGAGGGATCGATTTTCGTGTCGAAATCTTAGTATAATAAAATATATCTTGACGGTTTCCAGAATATTCCGTACGGGAGCAAGTTAGTATCCTGAAAAAGGAGACGGTTTTTTGACCCGTACTTAGAATTGACGCTAACTAATGTCAAAACAACCATATAGGCACATAGATGACAATAAAAGCGCTGACAACAATGTTTGATAAATCCTTTATTACCGACTTACAAAATGTCATAAATCGCGACATAAAGCTTACAAGCACGTCTGATCATCATCGAGTGGTTTTTAGAAGGTGCAGATTGAGGTATCTACACTTCCATGTATGCTTCCTCATTCTGACCGGTACCCACACATGAAACAAACGTCCCCTCATTTGATAAGAAGAATTATTTACATTTCGCAAGTATGTTATTAGACACTCCCCGCACCATATTTTAACATACATCTTAAATGTCTTAGGAAATATCATAATCTGTATATTTTAACAATACAAGTTCTTATATGAAATCATATTTTAATTCAGTTTTTAAAGCAGGTCCATGAATTTCACGAGTTTAATACTAATATTTTTTTTATTTTAACATTATAATTTGCTACAATTCAAGAACAATTTTAGGAAATACATTTTACAATAAGGAGATATTTGTGATGTAGATGGGTGGGAAAACAATTCGGTAAAGGTTATTGTTTTATAGATTAATATATATAGATTGATAGAGACGAGAAAAAATGACTAGGAAATGAGAAACATATCATTAATTACACAGATTCTCATTTAAGATGGATATACTGATAAATTCTAAATCCACCCAACTCCTTGAAATCTCATACCCACCTTTCCACTAAAGTTTCTAAATCCATTCTCTCTACATACATATCATTCAAGAGCGAACCAAACAATAATTAGGTAGTATGCGGTTCTAAATCCAATCCACCATGGTATCTCAATCCATTCCAATCCATTCCGACCTTGTGAACCAAACGCCCCTTCGGGGCTAACAAAATAATTGTTCAATCGACAAGTAAGGCAGTACTTGACTCGTTTTATTTTTAAGATAGATGTACCCTTCTTAAGAGAGACCAATCTACTTTATATAAAATTTAAAACATTTAAGATGTTTCTATTGGTCGATGAAATTGATGAATAAAAAAGTAATTGCCCCACCCACTCTCCTTCCTATTAGTTAATTACTCTCTCTCCTCTCTACCTCTATTATGCTAATTAATTACACTTTCCATACAAATCTATAATTTTTTAAACAATTTGATTTTAATCTATGAATAAAAATAATTTATAAATGAAAATAATTTGGTTTTGATTTATAAATAACTTATTATATACGCCTAATGAAAAACAATTCACACTAAAATTCATAAAATATGTTACTCGAGAAATTATAAAATCTTATAAGATTAAAGGAAGTTAGGAAAACAAAACTTAATCATATAGATTTATAATTAATCAAAAACCAAAACTTAATCATACAATTTATATTGCGAAACAAAAATTTATGTTAAGTAAATTAGGCCAAATATGCTTTTATCAACATGATATTAAATTTCATGCCCGGTTAGGGGAATTATTCTATGTCTTATTTATTAGCGCAACGTTTGTATAAAACTCATTTATAAACTCTTTAATCCAATAATACCTCTTATAATTAGGACCCGTGCATTTTTTGCACGGGTTTAAACTAGTTGAATTAATTATTACAGAAAAACGGTATACTGCGATAAGTAAAAAAAATGTACTCCGTAACCAATAACAAACATACTCATATTACTCCCTCCAATCCAATCCAAACTACCCACTCACTTTTTAAAGTCAAACTTGTTAAATATTGACATCGATTATATATATTAGGTCAAATCTTCGAAATTTATATATAAAATTTATATTTTTACGTTTGTTATAAGAATAGGTTTCGGAAAATTACAATTTCGACCCAAGAAAATAATATATATATGAACAAAAACGTGGTCAAAGTGTCATCTCGTAGACCACAAAAAGTCAAATGGGTAGTTTGAATTGGATTGGAGGGAGTAATAAAAAATTGAGTAAACTGTAAATTAATCTCAATAAAAATACTTAAAAGTAAATATTATGAAATACTCCTTACTATCCAAATCAAAGGTAAAATAAGTTTTTTGGTGGTCAAACTTTAAAAAATTTGACCAAGAATATCATCAAATATATGAAACTTTGAAAGACAAAACTTATATTCGTAGATTTGTTATAAAAAGGTTTTTCATGAAAATTTATGTTTTGTACGAAAATAATGACATATAAAGAAAGAAAAATACGGTCAAAGTACCGCCTTGAATACCACTTAAAAACAAGTGTTACATTTAATTTGGATGAAAGAGACTATTGAATGCGTGAAAATAATAAATGACCAAGTCAACCGTATGATAAAAGACTGGAATGGATAGCTATAAAAGGGTAATCCAAGTTAAGAAGGACACGCCAGAGAATGATGCAATACCAATTCTAGGATCAATGATCAGTCAGAAAAAGGCAAGAATTGGCGCGCAAGGAAATTCAAAAAAGGGGGGAGGGGTAGACTTGGAAGGAGGGATATCACTGCACATGGGAAAGATGACTCATCAGGATAATCAAGGGATTACCACTAATATGACAGCTGCAAATGAGCATCAAGCCGTTATGGCACATGCTGCTAATCAGTTCTAATTTGGCAGTATTAGAGTTTGTTATGGTGAATCATCATTATAGTCGTTTGGTTGTTCTTATCCTCCAAGTAATCTAGCCTATAAGTAGCTAGTTATTGTAATGGCATAATTATCAATGAAATTACTATTTTCTATCTTAATTCTCTTTTTCCTCAATTGTTATTTTTGGCTTGAACCCAGACTTCCTTTCTTAATACAGGAGTTGCATTTCTTGCTGTACAAGGGCCTATCAATTCTGAGAATTGGACAGCCATCCTTTTTTATATTATATTCTTATAAATACTAAACAATTACATCACTTTATACTCTATATATATTTAATATCACATCATTTGGTTAGCAGAGCATTCAATCCTCCATACCTGTGCATATTGCAAACCCACAAAATTAGAGAAAACCTAAGAAAAAAACCTAACGAAAAATACAAAAATATATAACTCTTCCTTTGTTCTTTACACAAAAAACACAAAAAATTCAAAAACAAAAACAACAAAAAGAAGAGGCAATATGACAGATCCAGAGCTAAAAAGTGATGTACAGCAACTGAAGGAACAAGTAGCTACTTTGGTGCAAACCTTGTCAACACTTTCCCTACAGCCTGATAGGAATTCAAATGGCATAAACCATATGGTAAGGTCCCCCACTATCAAGTTTCCAACTTTTGATGGTACTGATATTGATGATTGGTTGTTTAAGTGTACTAAGTTTTTCTCTGTAACTGAGGTTGATATTATCCTGAAAGTAACATATGCCGCTATGCATTTAGAGTCTAAGGCCCTAGCCTAGCACCAAGCTTTCACGAAAAACAGAACAAAGACTACACCTTTGGGTTGGGAGGAGTACATGGGAGCTATAAAAGCTAGATTTGGTAATGAGTATGAGGACCCCATGTCGGAGTTATTGGTGTTAAAACAATCTTCATCTGTACAATCATATCATGATGCTTTTGACATATTACTCAGTAAACTTGATTTACTACCTGACTTTGCACTAAGTTCTTTCCTTAATGGTCTTGAGGATAAGATAACTATCATGGTAAAGATGTTGAAACCCAAAACAATACCTGAGGCTTATGGCTTAGCAAGATTGCAAGATACGGCAATATCATTACAATCAAAATCCAACTACAAAACACCCCCCCCCCCCCCCCCCCCCTCACCAAAACCCTGTGAAACCCCTTTGATACCCACACCCTCAAGAAATTTCCAGCACACAAAACAACTTTCACCCCAACAAAAAGGCCCTTCTTTTCACCCTCACAATATCCAAAAAACCCTCCAAATTACAGACCTTTTAATGCTGACTTTGAAGAGAAAAAAGCCAAAGGCCTCTGTTTTTATTGTGATGAAAAATTTACCCCACAGCATGTGTGCAAAAATAAGAGGCAACTGTTTGTGTTGGAAGAAGAAGAGGAGGAAGGAGGAGGATCTGAGGAAGAAGAGGAACCTCAGATTGCTCAAATATCCCTACAAGCCCTAGTAGGGAAACCTCATTGCCAGACTATGAGGATACCAGGACAGATTGGAAGAAAAACCTTGAGTATCTTGGTGGATTCATGAAGCTCACACAACTTCTTGGATGCTGGAGTAGTAAGGAGGTTGGGCTTAAAAATGGAACCCATCCCCATGTTCAACATATCTGTGGCCAATGGAGGAAAACTTATGTGTTCTCATGCATTTCATAACTTGAAGTGGAGAATCAGGAACACTGAATTTAAAGCAGACTTTTATGTCATTCCTTTAGGAAGTTGTGAAGCAGTTTTGGGAATACAATGGCTTGAGATTCTAGGGCCAATAACATGGGACTTTAAACAATTAACCATGGAGTTTCTATTTGAAGGAAAAAGGCAGGTGCTTAAGGGAACCCAACCCTCCAGTCTTAAAATGCAGAAACATATGGGTAAAGATCTGGAGAATGGGGGACAGCTAGCTGTGTTACAGCAAGCAGAGACTAGTGGAGAATTTTTCGCCCTGCAGTTGACACAAGAGGAGGGCAACCAGGCTGAATTAGAGGATCTTCTAGGACAACTTCCTAGGGTATTTGAAGAACCCAAAGACCTTCCCCCTTTCAGGGATGGACATAATCATAGGATCATACTCAAAACTGGGTCAGAACCTATGAATATCAGGCCATACAGGTTTCCCATGATACAGAAAGACATTGTGGAGTCCATGACCAAGGAACTTCTGGAGAATGGGGTAATCAAACATAGCACCAGCCCCTATGCCTCCCCAGTTGTGTTGGTCAAGAAAAAATATGGTAGTTGGAGAATGTGTGTGGATTATAGGGCCCTTAACAAGCAAACCATTAAGAATAAGTTCCCTATTCCCCTAATTGAAGAGTTGTTAGGCGAATTACATGGGTCTAAATTCTACTCTAAAATAGGCTTGAGGGCAGGATTCCACCAGATAAGAATGGCACCAGAAGATGTTTATAAGACCGCTTTCAGGACTCATAATGGCCATTATAAATACTTAGTTATGCCATTTGGCCTGACTAATGCTCCTCAACCTTCCAGAGTCTTATGAACCAAGTTTTCCAACCTTATTTGAGGAAGTTTGTCGTAGTATTCTTCGATGACATTCTGGTTTACAGTGAAGGGTGGGAAGAGCACTTGACACACCTCAAGCAAGTATTGCAGCTCTTGGAAATTAACAGCCTATATGCTAAGGGAAGCAAGTGTTGTTATGGGGCCATCAAACTGGAATACTTGGGTCATATCATATCTAGAGAAGGAGTGTCAACTGACCCATCAAAAATCTCTGCAGTCACAGAGTGGCATGCCCCTCGAACTGTTAAACAACTAAGGGGGTTCCTAGGCCTTAGTGGGTATTACAGAAGGTTCATTAAGGGTTATGACATCATTAACAAACCTTTGACCTCTCTACTGAAGAAGAATGCCTTCTCTTGGAGCAATTCGGCTCAAGGGGCATTTGAGAAACCGAAGGAAGCAATGTCCTCTACACCAGTCCTGGCCATGCCTGATTTCTCCAAACCCTTCATCATAGAAACTGATGCCTGTGGGGAGGGTATTGGCGCAGTGTTGATGCAGGAGAACCATCAAATTGCTTTCATTAGCAAGGCCTTGTCCCCTAAGCATCAGGTCATGTCCATATATGAGAAGGAGCTGCTAGCTATCATTCATGCAGTCACTAAATGGAGCCAGTTCTTGGTCGAGAGACAATTCATAATCAAAACTGATCACCAGAGCCTTAAACACCTCTTTGATCAAAGGATTAGCAACCCCTTGCAGCAAAAATGGCTGGCCAAGTTGCTAGGATATGATTATGAAATAATGTACAAGAAAGGAAAGGAAAACATAGCTGCAGATGCCTTGTCTAGGGTAAAAAGTTCTGAATTACAAGAGCTACATATTAGTACTATTAGTACTAATATGTATGAGCTACTGCAAGCGGCCTGGAAGCAAGATGAGTCCCTGGCTACTATAATTGAGGACCTAAAAAGAGATCCTTAGTCTCATAAGCATTACAATTGGAGAGGGGAGGAGTTAATAGAAAAAAGAAAATTGGTGGTAGGGAATCATGAGGAATTACAAAGGTTAATCATTTCTCTCATGCATGATACATTGCAAGCTGGTCACTCTAGGGTGGAAGCCACCTACCAAAGAATTAAACAAAAATTCTACTGGAAAAAAATGAGGAGAGACGTGCATGAATATGTTCAAAGGTGCCCAACCTGTCAAAAATGCAAATATGATGATGCTGCTTACCTAGGGAAGTTACAACCATTATCCATACCTAATACATTATGGACTAAAATCAGTATGGATTTCATAGATGGGTTGCCTAAATCCATGAGTAATGATTCCATACTAGTGGTAGTATATAGGCTATCCAAGGGAGCTCATTTCATTCCTCTAAAACACCCTTATTCTGCAACAGAACAGGCCTATTTTGATTTTGTGTACAAACATCATGGCATGCCTCAGAGTATTGTGTCTGATAGGGATGCTATCGTCTTGAGTAATTTCTGGCAGGAACTCTTTGCTATCCAGGGGGTGGATCTAAACATATACTTCGCCTATCATCCTCAATCAGACGGGCAAACAGAGGTGCTCAATAGGTGCCTTGAGACTTTTTTAAGGTGTTTTTGCCATGAGACACCCTGTGATTGGTGCAAGTGGCTCCCCGCAGCAGAGTTTTGGTATAACATGTCCTACCATAAATCCTTAAAGGCCTCACCCTATGAGGTAATGTATGGACAACCTCCACCCATACAACTTCCATATTTAGCTGGAGAAAGCAAGGTAGACTCTGTGGACATGTATCTACTTAACAGATAAGAAGCTCTGCAGGCCATAAAACTGAACTTGGCTAGGGCACAGAATAGAATGAGACAGCAAGCAAATAAGAAGAGGAGTGACAGTGAATTTGAACCAGGAGACTATGTCTATCTTAAACTTCAACCTTATAGGCAAACCTCCATAGCTTCAAGGGGGAACCAGAAGTTGGCCAAAAGGTATTATGGACCTTATAAGATCATCAAAATAATTGGCTATGTTGCTTACAAATTGGAACTACCACCCACAGCTAAATCCATCATACCTTTCATGTATCACTTCTGAAGAAATGCCATGGGATCCCCCTGAAGCATCCATTCCACCAGAAGACCAGAGTGAGCCAGAGAAACCTGAATTGGTCCTTGCAAGGAAGCAAGTAAAAAGAGGAAGGATAACAGCAACCAAGATCCTTGTGAAGTGGAGCAATTCTGACTTGGAGGATTCGACCTGGGATTTCTTGTATGACATCAAGCAAGCTTATCCTAGGTTTTATCCTTGGGGTCAAGGATCCTTTGAAGGGGAGAGTTGCTCGATCGAGTTTTCATGCCAGCACCATATCAGCCACTTTAGCAGACTCAAAAAAACTGGAAATCTTGGGTTGCTCGATCGAGCAAGCTCCTCTTGCTCGATTGAGTCGCCCGGTTCGAACCGGTCCGAAGCCTTAAAAAGCAAGTTTTCACCAATTTTTTCTTCATTTATCTTCTTATTTCGTCATTCTTCTTCACTACCTCACCCTTATTCTCTCAGTTACTGGTATTATCTATCCTTGTACTTTCTTTTATTGTATTTTCTTTTAGTTATTTTCCCCATTCCCTTTTGTTAGTTGTGTCCTTTAGGTTGCTGATGTTGGTTAATTGTGTGATGCTGTGCTGTTAGCGTCACAATGAGGACACTGTGACATTTAGGTTTGGGGGAGAGTCTTTGTTTACGTTGTGTGTTTAGTTTATTTAAAAAAAAAATCCATAAAAAATTGAAAAATTTACAAAATCCAAAAACATGTTTTCATTTTATTAGGTCGAGTCTTGGTGAATTGAATAACAATGATGATAATTTGCATTGTTTCTGCATTTGAATCCCAATAAGTTATCCATGTACATTGTTTTGACTTACTATTTTTGAAAACAAAGCTCATAGTACAAGTCTTGACCGTTTTTTACATACCTTATGCTAATTAGATTTGGCAATTTTTTGTTGGTAAACCACTTAAAATTATGAGGTCTTTAGAGCTTCCTAGGCCAGGAACATCAATAAACTGGTCTCATTTTCTTTAGGCTTGAGTGTGGTACTCCTTGTGGAATGTGTAACATCAAATTGCATAAGTGTGACATTCGTTTCTTGATACTATACGCGTTTGTCTGATAAGTGCATGAAGAAAGTTGTTCTTTTTGTTCAAATAAGCCTCACATAGCCAGAAGTAAATAGCTTAAAAAAATTCTGGGAAATCATTGATTCGTCTGGTATTTTTATATTTACTTTATTATACTTATAACTAGAGATAACTAGATCGAAAATTCAACTTAATGAAATTAAAAAAATTAAAGATCCTATGTCACATTCAGTAAAGATTTATGATACATGTATAGGCTGTCCTCAATGTGTTCGAGCTTGCCCCACGGATGTATTAGAAATGATACCTTGGGACGGATGTAAGGCTAAACAAATAGCTTCCGCCCCAAGAACTGAGGACTGTGTTGGTTGTAAGAGATGTGAATCCGCTTGTCCAACAGATTTTTTAAGCGTTTGAGTTTATTTATGGCATGAAACAACGCGGAGTATGGGTCTAGCTTATTGATACGTTCCAGAAAATTTCATTTGAATCCATTTATTTTATTCAACTTGGATTTTTTTGCTGAGAAAAACCCGCACTCGAAAATAATTTTATTTTCGGGTGTGGGTTTTTTTGGCCCAAGTGTATCTTGCCTTTACCACGAATTATTTTCCTTGGTTAACAACAATTGTCGTTTTTCCCATATTTGCAGGTTCTTTAATTTTTATTTTCCCTAATAGAGGAAATAAGGCAATTCGGTGGTATACAATAGGCATATCTACTATAGAGCTACTTCTAACAACCTATGCGTTTTGCTATCATTTCCAAGCGGACGACCCATTAATCCAACTGGCCGAAGATTATAAATGGATCGACTTTTTCGATTTCCACTGGAAATTAGGAATAGATGGACTTTCACTAGGACCCGTTTTACTGACGGGATTCATCACTACGTTAGCTAGAGATAACTAGATCGAAAATTCAACTTAATGAAATTAAAAAAATTAAAGATCCTATGTCACATTCAGTAAAGATTTATGATACATGTATAGGTTGTACTCAATGTGTTCGAGCTTGCCCCACGGATGTATAGCCAATTTGAGCCAGTTATTTATGTTTAGCCAATTTGAGCCTTTTGTAGCCTGTTTTACAAGCCATATAATAGCTACATTCCTAGAACTTGCCTACCTTATCGGGACCGTCGCAGTTACATGTTTTTCTTATCTACTTGTCTATTATGGTTGGGTCGGGATTTCAAAAAGAATATCATTGGGTGTAGCAAGTATGTTGGCAATTGTGTCATTTATTCCCTTTGTTGAGAAAAGTTGTGAAGCAAAAGAAGAAAGAAAAGAAAAAAAAAAGAGAAAGAAAGATTTGAAAAGGAAAGAAAAAAATGAAAAAGAAGAAAAAGAGAAAAAGAAAAAAAAGAATGAAAAAAATATGTTGCTTCATTGAATTATTCAAGGGAAAATGAAAGGGAATTTACTAGAGTCTAATCCATTTTTTTAGAGAGCAATTTCGATCTCTCTCTTGCGTTGTCAAAGTTTAAGATGATTTCTCTAGTTGGTGTTGGTTTGTGCTAGACTTTTACTTTTGTTTTGGTACGTGTCGCTGCGACTACCGGTCTTAGCCCCACATTTCCATACGTGCCTTGGCACAATCCTTTTCTATACCTTCACCCATTAGCCTCCCTTTTTGTCCTGATTCATGTACTTTATAGCGAATGCGTATTAGTTGGGGAAATTACTATCACATTAGAATGCATGCATGTTTCATAAGTTGAGTGAGTGTTTCTATTTCTTTCTATCTTCACAACACTCACCTTTACATAAACTTATGAGTGCTTGAGTGAATCCGCGAGAATCCGACAAATTGAGCCTTGCAAGATTGAAAGGTATTTGGTTTTGTCTACACTACGGTATCATGTAAAATCTTGGAATATGAGCTGCGTTTTCTACTTTCCCGTGCCTTTGAATTTGTTTTATTGGTACAACTTGGTCATTACTTTGTTATAGATATGGATAGCTTGGGATTTGTATGTGCATTAACATTAGCTTTGACTTTTCATTCACCATATGTATGTTTGTCTTTGTATGTGTCGAGTGCTTTGCTTAGGGACAAGCAAAGGATTGGTTTGGGGGAGTTTGATGATCACTATTTATATACATATTTTATGCTTCCCCTAGTCACATTTAACTCGATTTACCGTCTTTCCTTGATTATTCTATGCTATTTTAGCTAGAATATCGATCCTGCCGCTTTTGTTATGTTTTAATGCAGATTGGATGCATTTGGAGCTTTTTGAGTTGATATGGAGCATGGCGGAGTCGGATCGTAGAAGGTTAGGCACGGGAATCGAGAACGGTGGAAAAGAAATGAAGAAAAACGAAGAAACAAGCCATTTTGAAGGCTGCTCGATCGAGCATTGTGCCTTGCTCGGTCGCGTCGGGCTGAAGGTTGCTCGATCTAGCAACATACCCTTGCGCGATCGAGCAACTCAATATTTCGACGACATTTTCATATTTTCCTAAACTTTAACCTAATTAATTAGATTTTTGTATTATAAAAGGAAAGCTCGTCTTTCATACTTTCTTATGCTTTTTAATACTTTTAAGCTTTAATTCAGAAACCCTAATTTAGTTCGCTTGCCTCCGGATTTATTTCATCAAAGACGATTGTCTTTAGTTCATCTTGTAATCGGTATTCTTCAATCTTTCTTAGTTATTTATTTAATTGTCTTCTTGTTCTTTAATTATTCTTTGTTCATCCCTTCATTATTGTTAATCATGTTTACTTTAATTATTATTGTTGTTGTTTATATCGTTATGAGTAGCTAAATTCCTTTCTAGGGTTGAAAGGGGATCTAGGATTGTTAGAAGGGGTAGATTAATTAATTGAAATGCAATTGCATGGTTATCGTTTGATTATCGTTTTAATCTAGTTGTTTGATTACTAGCCATGATTAATTAACTAGTCTCGCGAATTAGGATTGACACCGACCGGGTTAAGACTAAGATAGGCTACGATAATTGAATAGAACTCGTTTAATGATAGCGATCGCATGTTAGTCATAGATCTAAAGGGCATAATTGAATCGACCGATCTTGTGACCTTAGATAACTTTATTGCATGATAGTTTATTACTCCCTTACCCCTGAACAATAATCCTAGTGAACCTGAGACCCTAGACTTTTAATCTCATTGCTTTCAACTTTTTATTATTTGTTGTTATTATTATTAGTTGTTACTGTTATTGTTATTATTTATTGTTATTGTTGATTGCTTTTAGTTTAGAACTCAAAATCAAAACCCCTAATTGTTACTTTAGAGACAAACATAGTTTAAGAGATTAGAATACTACCGCCTTCCTGTGGATTCGATACCTTGCTTACCGCTGACTATTAGTTAGTTGTGAATTAGGTTTTACTTTGATTAAGGAGACGCGACTTTACCATTATCAAATTTGGCGTCGTTGCCGGGGAGGCAACAGTTTTCTGTTTTTTTCTACTTAGTTTGTCTTTTTCGTCTCAAGGAACCTAAGTTTCTTGAGACCGTTCTCATCCTTTTCTTTAGTTTTTGTTTATGCCCAGGTGTTCTAGGTCCGTTCTCGTGCCCTACGATTCTGAACCAGAGAAGACTCTCCAAGCTAGACGAAACTTTTGGAAGGAAATTCACGAAGCGGAAGACTTGAGTATGCTTGAAACATTTTACGCCGAATTCGTCGCAGAAAAACCATCCTTATTAGAAGAGGATACACCTATTTCTGCACCTACTACAACCATGCCTACTCTAGCCAGCCATTCGGAGCCTACCGTTGCGTCTATTCATAAGGGATTCAAACTCCCTACTACGGGTAATAGTACTTTTGAGATTCGTCCATCTTATATTTCTTTGGTGGAGCGAAACATGTTTGGAGGAAGCCCCATTGAGGATCCTGCTAAGCATATGGAGAAATTCACCAATTATTGTTGCTCTATTCCTTTAACGGGTGGGGTAACGCAAGATCAGATCAAATTGGTTTTATTTCCCTTTTCACTAATATGAGACGAGGCAGAAGATTGGTTGGGAGAGTTAGATGTGGATGCACTTGGCATCACAGATTGGAACTATTTGGCTCTTGCATTCTATAAAAGATACTTTCCGCCACAGAAAACCAATGCCATTCGAAGTCAAATCACAAGTTTCAAACAAAGTCCCAATGAAAACTTTAATGAGGCATGGGTTCGCTTCAAAAAGCTTGTCAAGTCTGTTCCACATCATGGTTTTGATACTTGGTTCCTATGCAACCAGTTTTATAATGGGTTATATGATGATCAGAGAACATTGCTAGATTCTGCTGCTAATGGGAGATTCCAAAATAATACTTCTGATGTCAATGCTTGGAAGTTAATTGATGAGATAGCCACTCACACTGCTGAGTATGGTAATCCTAGGGGTAATGCAAGGAGAGGAGGTTCGGATAATGCAGTTGCAGCTCAGTTGGAGGCATTAACTGCCAAAATTGCCGAGTTACAAACTTCAAAGTCCTTGGAAAATAAGCAAACGGTTCATGCCATGGTTCAACAAGAGCCAACCTGTGAATGATGTGGTACTATGGGGCATAATGCAGTGGAATGTATGAGTACGGTTGAGCAAGTCCTTGCCTTTCAATCTTTTAAGCAAGGTACACCTTACTCCAATTTTTACAATGAAAGGACGAAAGAGCATCCCAATTTCTCTTACCGAAGTCAAAATGTTCTTAATCCTACCCCACCGCCACCTCAGCATCAAGGTTCTTCTTATGTGATTCCTCATAATCGCAATTCCCAAGGTAATTACAATCGTTCCAATCAAGGAGGCCAAAACATTCAACAACCTCCACCTCCACCACCTCCAAGTAATGATATGGCGGAATTAAAAGCCATGTTGCAGCAAAGTCTTATGATCCACCAAAATCAAGATGCTCAGATCTCGCAACTGATAGCTCATAACAAGATGGTTGACACTCAAATTGCCCAATTGGCAATTCAAAATCCACATAAACAACCAGATAATCTTCCTCCTCAAGGACACCCTCCACATGAGCAAGCCAATGCTATCACCTTGAGGAGTGGAACCCATTACAAAGGCCTGAAATGATAGGGGATGAAACCAATGAAAGCTTGGAAGTTGCTGATCAAAGTTAAAAAAACAGCGAAAAAGAGGTTGAAAACAAGGTTGCTCGATCGAGCAGCACCCCCTTGCGCGATCGAGCAACCCAGAAAATTTGCCAAAATTCTTCTCGGGAAGTTTCTGAAAGTTACAGAAAATTTGCCAAAATGCTATCACTTTCAACCTAGATAAGGCAATGAAACACCCCCTACTAAAAGAGACATGTCATAGGGTTGATATTGTGGATTTAACTATTGATGACTGTCTCCCTTTGCATTTGGATAGGGATCCTCTGGAGATTGCCTTAATTTCCAGGAATGCTGAAGCTGGAAGCTCACGGAGTAAACTCAAGTCCAGATGGTCGAGACCATTCACAAAAACCGAGGTGAGCAAGTTTGGGTCGGTTACGCTACAAACCGACAAGGGCGGAATTTTCAAAGTCAATGGTCAGCGCTTAAAGACCTATTACGATAGAGCATTTATAGGAGTGAGAGAGGTCGTCGACCTTTTCACTCTTGATAAACCACCATGACTTTGAGGTAACACGGTCATGCGGGACTGATATAAACCAGCGCTAACCGGGAGGCAACCCGACATTTACTTGTACTTCATTTGTAAATTTTATTTCGATTAGCTTAGTTATTAATGTTATAGTTTTAATTAGCTTTAGTTTGGATAGTTAATATAGTTATGTTTTATTGAGTACGGTGAGGGAGCGATCGAACAATTTTATTGAGTGCTTGCAGGCAATAAAAATTGGAGGTCGCCTTAAGAACGAAACGAAAGAAAGTGCAAAAACAAGAAAATGAGGAAAATCAGCTATTTGAGGGTTGCTCGATCGAGCAGGCCTGACTTGCTCGATCAAGTTATTCATGTCAAATTCGCCCAACAATTGAGCAGCCTTCACAAAACTGGAAATTTTGGGTTGCTCGATCGAGCAGACCTGACCTGCTCGATCGAGTCGCCCGGTTCAAACGGGTCCCGCGGCTGTTAAGTGAGTTTTTTCCCAATTTTCCTTCATTCTTCTTCTTATTTCGCCTAACCCTTTATTTCCTCACCCTTATTCCCTCATAACACTCACTCAAACTCATTCAAATCATCAATTCATCATCAAGCTAGCATCAATAATCATTATTCTACTTGTTTTAAGTTCAATTTGTGAAGAAATTGGTGTTCTTTCTCCCTTATCTTGCCCAAAACGTGATTTAGGGTTTGCTTCTTCTTTCTTCAATTTTGTGCTTCTAATTCATTGTTGTTGCTTCCTAGCTTTGTTATTTAGTAATTAATCACTCTTGCATTGCTAATTGCTCCGTGTTTCTTGCGTTTTAGACTCAAATTTGAATTTTTTTCGAGTTAGGGTGTGCTAATCCGTCTTTTTGAGCATATAGTTGTGTTTGTGTGTTTTATTTACTTCAAATAGCCATGTCTAGACAAGTAGGAACTAGCAAGCGTCGTAGAGAACCCCGTCTTGTTCGACAACCCGAAATAGAAGAAATTCCTAGTAATCCCACTTATCCTTGGATCGTTTTTAGCACGCAAGCGCAACATGATCGATTTTCCATGCTTATGGGTCGTCCTATGGACCCTACTCGCTGTGTGTGCCCTAAAGTTCTTGGTTTACTCGGTTTTGGTAATTCTCTGTTTGATATGTTTAACCAAATTGGGTTTGGTGGGCTATATTCCCTTAACGAGCTTTCATATCGACCTTTGACACTAGAATTTTTCAGTTCCTATGATTGGGACGAGACGAATAAAATTGTGTCTTTTAGGTTGTTTAATCGGGATTTTGTGTTGTCGTATGCTAAATTGGCAAATCATTTGGGTCTTTCTCTAGGTGACGATGATGCTTTTATTAATATTCCTTCCGGCTTTCAAGTCGTTGATTATTTTACTCTATTTATTGGTCTTCCTGAGGCACGTGTTAACGCTATGGCGGTCAATGATGTGAAACACCCTTGTTTGAGGTTGTTTTTACGTTTTTTTAGCCTTATTTTATTTGCTAGGAAGGACCTCACTAAGCTAAATTCTTATGAGGTTTTACTACTTGCTTCTACCCTTAACCCTCAACATGAGAATGATTTTTATTTCAATCCGGTCGGTTTGGTGTGCTATGCTTTCTGGAGGGTCAATTCCCCTACCCAGCACTCCTTAGATTGTGGTGCCTTGGTCACTAGGTTGGCTAGGCGACTTACTGGGTTAGGAGGAGAGCGTAGATACACACCAATGACCCAACTTCATGCCCGTAGAGTAGACGAGGACTACCTACGCCACACACTTTGCTGGATTAATGCGTTAGGAAACGCTAGTTTTCAGTGGCGAGTACGAGGGTCCCAGTGGATAGCTCTTCCCGACAGGGATAACCGTCTCCCTTCTACGGAGCGGTTTTCTACCCATGATCCTAAGATTGGACCTACCCCTCCCCCTCGTTCTTTTGTGGTTCCACCTGATATTATTTTTACTTTGGCCGAGAACCGTCGACCTCGTCGACGGATCACTCCTTCCACTTCTACTCAGGCCACCACCACCCCTACTCTACACTTTACACCCACCCCAGCTCCGTACCCTTACCCTCCATTTGCTTATTCCTATGATCCGGCTTTGGAGAGGGAGATTAGGATTCACCAAGGAATTAACAATGAATTGGTGATGAGGGGACTTTGGGAGAACCTTATGCGGACTGATCTTAATGCCACTGCTGGTTGGACTTTGCCGAGCTACTACCGAGATCCGGGTGACGAGACTAGTGTGTTTGATAATTATGGGGTGACTCCTCAGCAGTTTTCCCAGGAGTTTAGTCACGATTATGGTTGCCTGGGTCGTTCTTGGTATACTCCTATCCGACCGGATGCTCCAGTTGGTGGGTTTGGTGACCCATTTCGGGCTTCTTTTTCTGGTGCTGCTCAGAGGGATGATGATGATGATGATGATGGTGATCAGGCGCAGTAGTGGCCGCTAGTCACTACACCCCCATTTTGCAGCTGGTTTGGGGGAGGATATTGATCTATCACAGCTAGTATTATCTATCCTTGTACTTTCCTTTATTGTATTTTCTTTTAGTTATTTCCCCTTTCCCTTTTGTTAGTTGTGTCCTTTAGGTTGCTGATGTTGGTTGTTGTGTGATGTTGTGCTGTTAGCGTCACACTGAGGACACTGTGACATTTAGGTTTGGGGGAGAGTCTTTATTTATGTTGTGTGTTTATTTATGTTGTGTGAAAGAAAAAAAAATCATAAAAATTGAAAAATTTATAAAATCCAAAAACATGTTTTTTATTTTATTAGGTCGAGTCTTGGTGAATTGAATAACAATGATGATAATTTGCATTGTTTTTGCATTTGAATCCCATATAAGTTGTCCTTGTACATTGTTTTGACCTACTACTTTTTGAAAACAAAGCTCATAGGACAAGTCTTGACCGTTTTTGACATGCCTTATGCTAATTAGATTTGGCAATTTTTGTTGGTAAACCACTTAAAATTCTGAGGTCTATAGAGCTTCCTAGGCCAGGAACATCAATAAACTGGTCTCATTGTCTTTAGGCTTGAGTGTGGTACTCCTTGTGGAATATGTAACATCAAATTTCATAAGTGTGACATTCGTTTCTTGATACTTTACGCGTTCGTTTGATAAGTGCATGAGGAAAGGCGATTCTTTTGTTCAAATAAGCCTCACATAGCCAAAAAGACTTGATTTTATACCCTTATTATTGAGTTCTTTATGTTTAGCCAATTTGAGCCTTTTGTAGCCTGTTTCATAACCTATATAATAGCTATATTCCTAGAATTTGCCTACCTTATCGGGACAGTCGCAGTTGCATGTTTTCTCTTATCTACTTGTCTACTATGGTTGGGTCGGGATTTCAAAAAGAATATCAATTGGGTGTAGCAAGTATGTTGGCAATTGTGTCATTTATTCCCTTTGTTGAGAAATGTTTTGAAGCAAAAGAAAAAAAAGGAAAAAAAAGATTTGAAAAGAAAGAAAAAAATGATGAAAGAAGAAAAAATAAAGAAAAAAAATATGTTGCTTCATTGAATTATTCAAGGGATAATGAAAGGGAATTTACTAGAGTCTAATCCATTTTTTTTTCAGAGTGCAATATCAATATCTCTCTTGTGTTGTCAAAGTTTAAGATGATTTCTCTAGTCGGTGCTGGTTTGTGCTAGTCTTGTGGATTTTTTTTGGTAAGTGTCGCTGCGACTACCGGTCTTAGCCCCACATTCCCATACGGGCCTTGGCACAATCCATTTCTATACCTTCACCCATTAGCCTCCCTTTTTGTCTTGATTCATGTGCTTTTTAGCGAATGCATAATAGTTGGGGAAATTAATATCACATTAGAATGCATGCATGTTTCATAAGATGAGTGAGTGTTTCTATTTCTTTCTATCTTCACAAATCTCACCCTTACATAAATTTATGAGTGCTTGAGTTAATCCGCGAGAATCCGACAAATTGAGCCTTACAAGATTGAAAGGTATTTGGTTTTTGTCTATACTACGGTATCATGTAAAATCTTAGAATATGAGCTGCGTTTTCTACTTTCCCGTGCCTTTAAATTTGTTTTATTGGTACAACTTGGTCATTACTTTGTTATAGATATGGATAGCTTGGTATTTGTATGTGCATTAACATTAGCTTTGAGTTTTTCATTCACCATCTGTATGTTTGTCTTTGTATATGTTGAGTGCTTGGCTTAGGGACAAGCAAAGGATTGGTTTGGGGGAGTTTGATGTTCATTATTTATATACATATTTATGCCTCCCTTAGACGCATTTAACTCGATTTACCGTCTTTCCTTGCTTGTTTCTATGTTATTTTAGCTAGAATATAGATTCTGCCGCTTTTGTTATGTCTTAATGCAGATTGGATGCATTTGGAGCTTTTGAGTAAATATGGAGCATGGCGGAGTTGGAACGTAGAAGGCTAGGCACGGGAATCGATAAAGAAAGAGAATAAATGAAGAAAAGTGAAGAAACGAGCTAAATGAAGGTTTGCTCGATCGAGCAGAACAACATTGCTCGACCGAGTCGTGGTCATGTCTTGCTCGATCGAGCAGGAGCCTCTTGCTCGATCGAGCAACCTAATATTTCGGCGGTTTTTCTTGTTTTCCTAAACTTTACCCTAATTAATTAGATCTTTTGTATTATAAAAAGAAAGCTCGTCTTTCTTAATTAGATATATACTTTCATATGCTTTTTAATGCTTTTATGCTTTAAATCAGAAACCCTAAATTAGTTTACTTTTCCTCTGGATTTTATTCATCAAAGACGATTGTCTTTAGTTCATCTTGTAATCGGTATTCTTCAATCTTCCTTTGTTATTCAATTTAATTACCTTCTTGTTCTTTAATTACTCTTTGTTATTCCTTCATTATTGTTAATCATGTTTACTTTAATTATTATTGTTGTTGTTTATATCGTTATGAGTAGCTAAATTCCTTTCTACGGTTGAAAGGGGATCTAGGATTGTTAGAAGGGGTAGATTAATTAATTGAATTGCAATTGCATGGTTATCGTTTGATTATCGTTTTAATTCTAGTTGTTTGATTACTGGCCAGGATTAATTAACTAGTCTCGCGAATTAGGATTGACACCGACCGGGTTAAGACTAAGATAGGCTACAATAATTGAATAGAAATTGTTTAATGATAGCGATCGCATGTTAATCGAAGATCTAAAGGGCATAATTGAATCGACCGATCTTGTGACCTTAAATAACTTTATTGCATGATAGTTTATTACTCCCTTACCCCTGAACAATAATCCTAGTGAACCTGAGACCCTAGACTTTTAATCTCATTGTTTTCAACTTTTTATTATTAGTTGTTATTATTATCAGTTGTTACTGTTATTGTTATTATTTATTGTTATTGTTGATTGCTTTTAGTTTAGAACTCAAAATTAAAACCTCGAATTGTTACTTTAGAGACAAACTTAGTTTAACAGATTAGAATACTACCGCCTCCCTGTGTATTCGATACCTTGCTTACCGCTGACTATTAGTTAGTTGTGAATTAGGTTTTACTTTGATTAAGGAGACGCGACTTTACCCTTATTAGTATGATCCTAGGAGCCTGTGAAAACATGGTCACAAGCTTGGCATAGATCTCATAGGCCGTGCTCATGTTTATGGCACTCTTTTGAAGATGGCCTCCATCGATAAAATCAAAACAATTTTGATTGTGGCAGACTCTTTATGGTAAGCATCATAGGCTCGCCTTGCCCCGGCGGTTGAACTTTCGTAAGGTTCGGTGGGAGAGGCCCGGTAAGGTAACGAAACTTTTCGTCACCCTCCGCAGCCAAGCGATGTTGCATATCCCAATCGGTAAAATTAGCGCCATTCTTTTCTAACTTGCATCAATCCATGAAGGATCGAAGCCATGAGACATTCGTGAGAGTTGGAGCATAGGTGGTGGTGGATGAATTCGCATTTGCCATTGCGAATAAACAATATTAACTACAAATTTTAGACATAAAGGAAATGTCAACATTTATCATTTTTAAATATTTGTAAACATTTTAAACAAGTTTTAACATTTAAATAGTGACCTCTACCCAACTATCATAAATGATTCCGAGATCCAAATTCATATCAACTTGGGCACGGTGAGCCGATTCATCCCTCATCAACATAATTCGATGGATTAACTCTTTAATCGATTCTACATTAGAATTCTCGGTTGATAATATTACTTTAATATTTATCTTAAGCCCGGAACACATACGGCTACGGTCGCGAATACTTCCGTTGAGCTCAATCCAAATTTCAAAATAATAACCTTTATTACCCCACTTACCCAACGTAACAAGTTTAGCACCCCGGTGAGCCGAGCCTACGTCCTTGCGAATTTGGGATTCATGGGTTCTACGATTTGGTAAGGCTTGATCTCAATTATTTATCATGAGAGCTCGTGTCAATTTATTATCTATCTCGTTTAAGTGAACTAAATCGATGAATTAACGATAATTTTAATTGACACGGTCGAATACTCGATAAAATATGCATGTCATGTTATGGCGATTTGGCAATGCATGCAAAACATATTAAATAAGATGCAAGCATAAAAGAAAAACTTCTAGTATGGCCTTTCCTAGAATAGAAAATCATATAATCTATTAAAAATTCGGAAACCAACTCCTTTGGTCCCTTGAACTTCATAAGAACGCCTCCCAAGGTCACCTTCTCTCTCGGAACTCCTTTCCGAATGGCACTGTCTTTGGGAAACTCCGGTATTACAAATAATTTCAAATTATATAATAAAATTACTAAGTTCCTATTATACATTTGTAAAATAAAATAATACAATAAAAGTGATACGAGATCACATTAAATTACAACCGAAGTAATATTCCCTTATATTTCGGATAATATCGATTAAAACTAAGGCCATACAAGAAATAAATTACATAATTCCAAATTACATAAACCAAAATATAAAATTCATAATAAATATGCGGCATAATAATATGTATAAAACATGCTCATTTTAAATGCCAAATCGCCCTATATTACGGTTTATATCGCATATAACCCGGTTTTACGAAAATGCGTGATAATAACATTTTAAAATCACCAAACAATAATTAAATCCTATTTAAGTCCAATTTAAATATCCCAACTAATTTAGGACTCAAAAATTAGTCATCACTCAATTTTTGACAATAATTCACTTGTTGTTTTATAATTGCTCATAATTAGACTTTAAAATCATATTTTAATCAAATAAATCCAAATTTAATTACAATAATTTCAAAGTTTGAATTTTAAATTTTTTTAAATTCTGGAACATTTCCATGACATTCATAATATCAAAAATCGTGGTTAAAAATTTCGAATCGTTTTGAGAAAAATCGGTTGCGGTTTATCAGTTTTATCAAATAAAATACATAAAGCATGTGCAAATTAATCAAATTAAATTTTCAACTTTATATCTGAAATATGGGACATTTATGCAATCAGGAAAAGTTTTCTCTTAACATGAAATTTATTTTAGCTTTATTTTCTAAATAAGTCAATATTTATGCCATTTTTACATTAAAAAAATCATACATTATGCTATACAAATCTTATAAATATGAAATTTTCCATTTTAACAAGAAAACATGCATATGACAACATACTAAAATTTCATGGTCAGATTAGAATCGGAAGTATTTTAAACCATTGGACCTTTATTTAATCCGTTTTATTATATAAAAATCATAAATAATACGAAATAAGTCCACTTCACACGAAAGTTTACGTACAGTAAGTAAAATATATTTTCGGTATTTTGTAAAAATATCACGGTCAGAAGATATGTCTAACTATTTTTAGCTATTTATTTATCATTTTACTCATTAAAATGTAATAAAAACACTAAAAAACATATTTGAGCAATGCAAATTTCCATAAATCATCAAAATGACCTAAAATCATATTAGGACCAGAATATATTGAAATGCAAATAACTTTGTGATTTTATCTCATAAAACACAAATTATTAGTTTTCTTTAAGTTACATTAACTCGAAAAAACTATAAATCGATTATGCATGCAACAACCAAAGCTCTTGATACCGCTAGTAAGTTTCTTAAACTCAGTATTAGACATTTCTAATATCATATTATAAATAGTTAACTCTTTAACTAATTAGACCTTATGCGTGTATAACAAATTACAAATAAGGAAGAAGAAATTGTTCCTTACATTGATTTGAACGGATTTTGGGCACAAAATACGACTCCTTCCTACTTTGTTCTTGAGCTCAAAATTTAAGGATGATTTCCTAGTTCTTGGAATAAGAACACTCGAATTAGTTGCTCCAAGACAACCTCTAATACACTACAAAATACTACACTAGTATGATATTGTAGTAGCCCTTAAGATAAAATTAATACCACTATTACTACTCTTAGTAATCTTGTATTAATATATAAGAACTTAGTTTATGTGTAAAACTTCTTAAGTTCTATTTTAGTGTGAGAAGTTGAGATTATTGAGAGATAAGTAAGTTCAAAATTATGAGATCAAGTAGTGAATTAATAAGAGAAAACACTTCTCTTTTTCCTACCCTTGGAGCGGGCACACTACCCTCTTGGGTAAGGGTGTTGCCTTTCCCTTTTGTTCTTCACAAGAAACTAGCTAGGGCATAGGTTTAGGTAGTAATCATGTTGTTTTTATTCTCAATTAGAACAACAAATCATGACCTAAATCCCTACCCTTGTAACTCACAAAAATCGGTGCCTCATATGTAAAATCAAGTCCATTTTATTTTTGTGATTTTGTCATTTGTCACATTTGTAACATATGACATGTAACATGTAATCCTTGCTTATAAATGTACATTTAACTAATTTAAATGAAATTTCATAACAAATAAATTAGACTTAACATTTTAAGTCACATTTTATAATTACATGTAATTAAAATGGGTCATCTCTTATTTGGTAAATATAATCTACAACAATTTGTAATTATGATCAATCAATTTTGCTTATCTCAAATGTTTCATAAACATAATGGATTCTTAGTAATATAACAATTAAATTACTAAAATGAATCTTATTTAATCATATTACAATAAGATATATTTCTCACTTACAATTTAAACTTGGTTCAATTTAAGGGATTAATTAATCTGTATCACTATACAATTAATTAATGTATATGATTAGGGGATTGTCCTTTAGGTGTGACCTCAAGGGATCAACTGATCACCACCGTCATACGACAGTAACGTCAAACTCAATTGAGCCAATCGTTACCGATTTATGTTGACCAGTTGACTATAATATTCATCATCCCTTTGTATTCTTATTATTGAGATTTAATTATGTGATTGCACTATTGTTGAGAACACTTACTCCAACATCATGTATGTGTTCTTAATGTTTGACAAAAAGTTACGGTTATGATATTGTGAAATTCATAACTGGATTTGTTTTTAGGGAAACTGGAGGTATGGAACGACGATTAGTTAAGTTAGCCTCCGTAAATAAACTTGACATAATGTTTAATAGTGTTACTGCACTAATAATATAGTATCATGTGAACTGAAATTGAAATATTGTACAACATTGTATATCTGATGGTGTGTGCTTTAATCAAATTAAATTTGATTGTGTGGCATTGTTATAAACTCACAAATGTTGTTGATTACCGAAGATGTACCATCGGCTTTCGCATATGTTTTATTTATTAATGATCCAATGTTTTGTTTTGAATCTTAGGAAATTGAAGAAGGTTTGAGAAATCAACCAACTACACAATAAATGGTGGTTAAACAAATTAGTCATGAAGATAGGCGTTTGGAAGACAACAGTATTGAACTGAAAATGCTTATAGAGACGTTTAATAGTATATATGTGTGACTATGATGTATACTTGTAAATTTTCTGAAATATATCTTTATGCACTTGCATTTTGTTGTTGTAATGAATTTAAATTAAAACTTTTATTATTGTTTACGTGCTACTTTGATGACTCAATGATGTTACTGCAACATTGTTACCGTATCGTTATTACTTTAATGAGTACACAATGTTACATTGACAATGTTACTTTAATATGAGAAAAAAATCAAAGCAAAAAAAGCTCTCGATGTTTAACAAAGGTGTTAATTTTGAGACTGTTTAGTTGTTTAAAGTAGCGTTATTTGACGGTTACTGTCAATTTTGTTAATGAATGCCCTTTTTTATTTGATTAATGGTGCGATTAATGGTGCAATTATTGTGACAACCCTCACAAATGCGGAAATAAAACATAACAAGCATGCATAATTATAGCGCAAAATATGAAGTTTTTAAAACTTTTTACATGCCGACACTACGAAAATACGAGGAATGACAGAAAAACAAAGTATAAATACTACAAGGAGACATAGTCTCTCAAAATGTAGTCAAGTCTGAATAAAAGTCTAGTAAACTAGCATAGAACGTCAAGGGTGAATCGTCATAGGCCAACGCCCGCTAGCTCACTCATTATCCCAAAAAGAAGCATCATTAAACACCTGTTCATTCATAAAATATGAACACCACAGTCAGTGGGGAGTAACTTCGGGTTCTCCCAGCCATATCACATCAAAACGCATATAGTCAAGTACATAAACATGTAACAACATACTAGTATCATATCATATTAAGCGTAAGTAAGTAGTTCGTAATAACGTCATACAAGCATGTGAAACTTTCATTATATCAACGTCATGCAAGACCGACTCAGGATAGACTCTCCTTGACAACTATATATACGCTAAAGGCTTACATATCACCATTAACGACATATACTTGAGAAGGTAGAGACTCAACATACAAACCAATTCAAGGCATCCAACGGTCACAAGTAATCAATCCAATATGAGGTCAATAGTAATCAAACACACTCTCACGGTAAATGAAACGCACTAGCATCTCTACTCTGCAAGTATGACCAAACACGTCCACAGGATAAACATTTCCCTGAATGTATACGATAAACGTGTCGTATACACAAGACTCTAATCCTCCTGGTAGGACGACACAATATAGAGGTCCTAGTCTAAACCTGGCCAGACTCTCTAGATAAACCCTCCCGATTCGACATGCGATAAACCCTCGCATCCAAGACTCGATTCTCCTGGCTAAACCCCCACGGAAGCGAGTACCTCATATTCGGCTACCCCCGCACGAAAGAGGCGGAATGAGTACCATCATCATTCTCCGGCTAAACCCGCAAGGGAATGAAGTCGAAAGAGATCAAGCATCATCCTCTGGCTAAATCCGCACGAAGATGAGGTCAATAATCAACAAGCAAGTGCGCTACATGCAATGACACCACCTTGCAAGCATACAACATTTGACGGCCAGGTCGAACAACGCATCGCGTTCGCCTTCCCACAACGTCTTCATATCCCCACTAAACAAATGCATAAAAGCATCAAGGTTGTACCTCTATCGCTCCGACATCAAGTCTAACGAGTATAGAGGTGACTTCAAGCTGGTGGGGGCAGCAGCCGGGTGGCCAGCTGGGGCACGCAGTCCATCAAACAATAAACCAAAATATACAGGGGTGCCCAGCCGAATGGGGTGACCAGCGGCCGGTCGGCCCGCTGGGACAACAAGCCCGAAAACAACATTCAACAACAACAATTACTCAAAATTCTTTAATACCCATTTATTTCAATCATCATTTATCCTCAACAAACCTTATTAAATACATTCTAATAATAACCAATCATTGCGTAAGATCAATTTAGGCAAACAAATGCACATTTATTACCCAACTCAAGTTCAACAATGATAAGTAGATATAATTAACAACATAAATGGAACTTAGCATACGATTAGTGAAAGCTAAGCATATGAGATGAATTTACACATATGAATGAACAACTAACACATATCCATATTTATATAAGACAAAGAATTCATCTTTCACTAATAAATACTACGATTAACACATAAAACACATAATGATATAGATTAACCCTTCATCGTTACCTTTTTGCGTCTCCACTCTTCTTCTACCTCTTCCTCTATCAAGTAGTAGTCCTTGTCGGGATCTCGAAGGTCTCCTCCTATAAAATCCGACATAAAAGATGAACAATTTCATCTTGGAAAAAGATGGAGAAATGAAATTGAGCAAGATAAAACTTTTATTACGTTACTAGAAAGAGAAGAAGAAAAGAGAAAGAAAGAGCTAAAAATTAAGAGATTTGAGTGAGAATTGAGAGAGTTGTGGTGAATTGAAGCTTGAAGAGTTCAAGTCTCAACACTGGTGACAGAGAGGTTAGGGTTTTGGTTTGGTGAGGATGAAGAAGAATAGTGTGCTGAGATTTTTGAGTGGAAAATGGTTGATATTTGGGCTAAGTTGAGTGAGTGGAAACATAGATGCTAGCAAGTGTAGGACTAGTCACCAGACGTCTCCAATAACAAGTTCAAGCATTCAACTAAGCGCAAAATCCAAAGAAGAAAGCAAAAGAAACCATTTTCACAAAACGAAGGTACAGAAATACGTCTTTAAACGTCTTTAAAAGTTTAAAATGGAAACATAATATAAATATTTTGAAAAATTCTTAAAGTATAAATTCAAGACAACTACACATTGCACCCACATAAAGTAACTCGTACATCACGATCACAATTCATGATACTAGAAGTTACACCCGACGAGTAAAATGAAACACAATGAGCTTAAAGAAACGGGAAAAATTGAACAAGAGTAGCAAATTGAACAAGAGTCAATTTGAGAGAAAAAGAGAGGGATATCTATGTCGGGGGGAAAACTAAACACCCTAACCCAAATATTAAAGCCATCATGGTCAACTTCTAGGGCAATTTTACAAACCTATCTTACAATCGCGACATATCAAAGGTCTTTCAAATTTCGACATCACCACCTCTACGAATAAACTAGTCCTCGAGAGAATGTAATTTACCCAAGTTACACCTTAACATTTTCAATCATTAGATTCCTACTATGATCTTTCATAAACACGAGATTCTAAGCGACTAACCTAATTATCCAAATCCAATTAGCATCACCTAAGGTCCATCGACATGGCAAACTCCACCATTACATTCCGCATGAAAGGTTCTTTAACGTACTCTAACCTCCTTAGTTCCATCATAGCTCTATTTGAAACCACCAACATAAGTAATCACATCTAGGGAACCATATCTACTAACAACCACATGGTAAATGAGGTTTACCATAATAATCCTCTTATTCAAATTACTTCAAAACTCATTATCCTAAACTTACAATGAACCTTCTCATCCCCAAACGTCAAATCACAGTACCACAAGATAGGAAAAGTACTAACTCCAAATCACATATATATTGCCGCGACGTGACAATTAATCAAATCATCTAGCTCATTAAAACTCAAAACGTGTCGGTCTTCACTTACGAAAGTATTCCTTAAATTTGGTCGCCAAATCTTAATTTCCACCAAGTAAGAATCCAACATTTAGAGACAACAAATCCCAAAGATCTCTAAGACAACTATTGTAATACCCAACAACAACGAACTATTACCACGCTCAATTCGATCCTCAAAATAACACTACAACATCAAGTTCAAAAGTCTAAAGCCAGCAATAGAGATTCGACCTAAGCTTAGCCTCAAATCTTTATAATCAAACTGAACATGAAACTAGCTCAACTAGGCGGGTATGTACCATATACGAAGCATCCTCAAAACACACTACTAACTCCTGACGTTGGCTAATAAGGCAACTGCCTAACAAGGGAATAAGGAAAGCAATCACGAGATAAGGAGCGCTAGAAAACCTCATTAAATGATCACGATAAGATGCAAAAGATATAGGCGACAAGGTGAGACGAGGTTGGTCTAAGGAAGAGAAATTACCAGTAATGATCTCCGAGTGAGCATCGGCTTCGGCTCGGCATAGAACAAAGATAGATCCTTTGGGGTAGCACCGGGAGCAGGTAACTTACGGTCGGCGCAATCGTTGAGGCGATGACCGGGCTTCCTACAGAAATAACAAACCAATGGACGGTTACGGCAAGCGACTCAGGGGTGGTACGACTCCTTGCAATAAATGCACAAGCGGTCCTAAGCTTGAGTTTGAATATTTGAAGTAGCTCAAGGCAAGAAAGGAGTAAGGCCTTGAGTGTAAGCATTTTAAAGGGCGTCAAACCTCCTCTTGTTAGCATAGGAAGTGGAATAAAAGAGGAATTGAATGGCCTCTTGCCATAGAAGTTAGGCTTAGGTGAGAAAGAAGGGAAATGGTTATTCGGTTGAGCTTCATCTTTAATTGCCTTCATAGAATTCTCAGCCCAACGTGCATCATCATACAACTCTCCAAAGGAGGTAGAGCTCCTTCTTACTTTTGTAACACCCGCAAATGTACCCTATTTTTATATTAAAAATATTATACGGATACTTTTCAGCGTAATTGTAGATTTATTCTAGAACTTAGTTTCCCGAGTCTAATTTAGCAAATTCGAGTTCGTATTCGGACTTTACTCGAAACTCCGTGTGAGTTACGCCTTAAGCCGCTTTTGGGATTTTTCTCTCTTTTTCCACTCACTCCTTCTTCCTCAACAAGTAACCAAAACCTAAATCCCATTTTTGATGAAGCTCAAGATCATCACTACTCCTTCATTACTCACCCAAATCCTCTAATTTTCGTCATAATCTTCCCCTCTTATCGTCCACTATCTTATTTGGTAATAAAATTACTGTCTTTCTCATATTTCAATTTATCCGTCTTTCTCAAAGGTGAATATTATTCATATTTTATTGTCTAATTGTAGGTGGAGACCTTCAAGACCCCGACAAGGATTACTACCTAGTGGAGGAGGACATAGACGAAGATTGAATACGCGAAAAGGTAACGGTGAAGGGTTACTCGATATCAATACGTGATTTAATGTGTTTTTGATGTTAGTAAATGTATTTATAAAACGATGAGTATTCGTAGAATTTGTGTTTGTTGATGATGGTTGTTGTTTGCTGATAATTGTTATGAATATTGATGATAGTTGATGTTTGTTGATGTTTATTGGTGAAGTAAAGGTGATTTTCGTGCATATGTTGTCCCACCCAGCCGACCGGACGCCGGTCAGCTGATCGGCTGGGAGTTGGCTGATGTGAAATTGGTGTTTCGAAATCTATTTGGTACTATGTAAGTCTCAGTCGGCCGACCGGCTGCCGGTCAGCCGATCGGCTGAGACACACCCCCTTTCCTTCTTCTTTTCTCAATAGGCATATGGTCCAGCCGGGTAGCCGGCAGCCAGTCCACTTGACCGGCTGGATCACGCTGTATTTTTGATGGTTTCAAAATGTTACTGAGGTGCCAGCCGGGTAGCCGGCGGCCGGTCACCTTGACCGGCTGGTACGCGCTGTGTTCTAATTCTTTTCTTATACTTTCATTTATAATAGTTTGAACGATTTAATTGTCGTATAAATTTACGTAATAGCTTTAAATATTCATGTTTAGATTATATGATATCCCATTCGCTTATTTCACATGTTTCGTGACGGTTTTTGATATATCCCCCTTTGAGTCGGTTTTACATATGTTATGATTTGAGCACTAATTGTTAAGTGCTATGAACTCTCATTCCCCGGCTATACCTCCTCGCTCGTTAAACTGGAATGTCGGAACGAGGAGATGTATCCTTAATGCTTATATGCATGTTTTAGTGGGGATATGACGACGTTGTTGGGAGGCGAACGCTTTGCGTTGATCGACCCGGCCGTCAAATGTCGTATACTTGCGAGGTGGTGTCATTGCATGTAGCATACCACTTGTTTATGATACTTGTGCTCTTTCCACCTCTTTCGTGAAAGTTGACCGAATTTGGAGTACTCGACTTCTGTGTTTGACCGAGTCTTGGATGCGAAATGTTTATCACATGTCGAATCGGAACATGTCTATTCCGAGAATCTGGCCAGGTTTAGACTAGGATTGGATATTATTATCGTCGTCCTACCAGGAGGAATTGAGTCTACATATACGAAATGTTAATCGTGTATGCGTTCAGGGAAATGTTTATCCCGTGGATGTGAATTGATCATACTTGTTATGTACATGGTGCTAGTGTGTGTCATTAACCGTGACAGATGTTGTCACCGTATTCGTACGTTTGGATGGATGATTATATGTTGATTATTTGTGACCGTTGGATGACTTGGCGTGGTTTATATATCGAGTCTCTACCTTATCAAGTAAATGCCGCTATCGGTGAGATGCAAGCCCTAGTAAGTATATAGTTGCCTAAGGGTGTTTTCCCGAGTCTATCTATAATATGATGCTTATCGTTTTGTACTTCACGCGCCTATATCTTTATATATTGAAATGCCTATTTATCCTTCTCGTAATTCACATGTATATATATATATATATATATATATACACCCCGGCCCAAACCTTGGGTCGGGAGCGGTCACTCATGATAGCTCTCCAGGCTGTGTACATGGCCCACAGATCAACACGGGTCCTTTCCAGCGCATTTTGTCCTCACTCATGCACATCCCGGGAACCTTCCCAGGAGGTCACCCATCCCAAGACTACTCCCAGTCAAGCACGCTTAACTTTTGAGTTCTTTTGCATGGATGACCAGAAAAGAAAGTGCACTTTGTTGATATGAGTAGTACTTTCAAACCCTTTAAGCACTAGTCATTTAAGCCTATCAATGGACCTCTTCAACAAACGTGGGGTGTTACATCACCCATCCTAAGACTACTCTCAGTCAAGCACGCTTATATATATTTATATATATATATATATATATATATATATATATATATATGTATGCTTCTAATTGTCTATTACCGTTTAAGTATGTTATTTGTGATATGGCTGGGAGAACCCAGAGTTACTCCCCACTGACTGTGGCGTTCATGTTTTCATGGATGAACAGGTTGCTTGGATGGATTTTGCTTGTTGTTTTTGGGTTCGGGTGTGAGCTAGCGGGCGTTGGCCTCGGCGATTCACCCCTAGATGTTTCTTAGCTAGTTTGCTAACAACTTTGATATTTGATAACATTTTGAGAGACTACGTCTCTTTGTAGTATATTCTACTTTAGTTTGTATTTATTTGACATTCCTCGTACTTTTATTTGGCATGTAAAAAGTTTCAAAAATACCGTATTTTCCGCTATATAAATCGCAGTTGGTATCAGAGCCTATGACGCTCTCGACGCATACATGTGAACCCTAAATTTAAAATTACTTGACCTTGAAATAATAAATGAGAGATTGGTAGAAATTAAGGACTTTACTTGGTAGAGATCTTTGTTTATGCTAAGTATTAGGATTAACTTGTTTTGTTTTTGTCTCTTATGAAGATGGTTAGAACTCGACTAGTAGAGAATGTCATTCTAGAGGCTCTTACTCAAGTTCTAAGGAACCAACAAGATGCGGCAAATGCTCACGCCGACCAAGCCCCTCCTCATAGGGAAGACCATCACCAAGGAAGATGTGCTTGGGTAGCTAGTCAAATTGCTAGGAGCAAGATCACGCCGCATGGTGGAGAACCGGACCCTACCGAGCGATTGCTAAGAACTTTCTTGTAAGGGAAGCCGACAATTGGTGGGCGATTACTAATCCCACCGCTAATCTTGAAGCCGATTTAAATTGGGAATGTTTCAAGGCTCTTGTTAAAGGCCGATTTTATCCCAAGGAGCTCAAACAACAAAGACTGAAGGAATTCATTGATTCCAAGCAAGGTGACTTGACGGCTCAAGACTTCACCACTCAATTCAACAAGCTTGCTCACTTTGCGCCAAGGCTCATCAAGGATGACGAAAACCGAGCTTTTTACTACCGTTATAAGCTTAGTGCTTTGCTCCAAAGCAAATTAAGGAGGATTTCTACCTCTTTTGGAGAGTTGTATGATGATGCCCTTTCGGCCGAGAACTCCATGAAGGCCATCAAGGGTGAAGCAATGATGAAGAGTCCCCCTCCTTCCTTCGCACCTAGGCCAAACTTCTATGGGAAAAGGTCGTTTACTCCCTCGTCTTCCAATGCTTATGCTAACAAGCGAGATTCAACCCTCCCCCAAATGCAAGGACTTCTTTCTCGCCCCGGGCTACTTCTAATGTGGTTCATAAGCCTTATGCTCCCCCTCAAGCTCAAGCTCAAGGTCAAGCTCAAGGTCACTTTTGTAACCATTGTAGACATCCACGCCACCCTGGTGTAGGATGCTTCAACCGACCTTATGTTTACTTCTTTTGCCAAAAGACGGGTCACCGTTATGATGATTGCCCTAATGAGGAGTTGTCCCCTCCAATTGCCAAACCCAAGGGATCTATCTTTGTTCTAAGCCGAGCCGAAGCCGATGCTCATCCGGAGATAATTACGGGTATGTTCTCAATCTTAGAGCAACCGTGTCTTATTCTATTTGATATCGGTGCTTCTATGTCCTTTGTGTCTTAAACTTATGTTGATAAGTTAACTATCGAGCCTACTTTTATTGAGGATACTCCCATATCCTTACCATCCGGAGAAATTATCTCATGTTCTACTCTTTACCCTAATGTCCCTATCTCTATTGCCTCCCGCTAATCTCCTTAAGTTTCCTCTATAAGAGTTCGATATAATTCTAGGTATTGATTGATACCATTGTACCATGCTATATTCGAGTGTAGAGATCAAAAGATTTATTTAAATAGTCCTTTAGGAGTTAGAATAACCTATAAGGGATCTCATTCCCGAATGGGTGTGCAATTGATTTCCGCAATGAAGTTGGTGAGTATGGTAAGAAAGGGTCACCAAGCGTTCTTGTGTATTGTGACTTCTACAACTACCCCCTTACCAAAGATTGAAGATGTACCTATAGTATGTGATTTTTTTGATGTATTCCCCGAAGACTTGCCCGGGATCCCTCCCGAGCGTGATGTTGAGTTTTTCGTTGATCTTGTGCCCGAATCCGGACCCATAGCTAAAGCTCCTTACCGCATGGCTCCAACCGAGTTGAAAGATTTAAGGAAGCAACTTGATGATATGATTGAAAAAGGTTTCATTCGACCAAGTGCCTCGCCTTGGGGTGCTCCCGTTCTCTTTGTGAAGAAGAAAGATGGTTCCATGAGACTTTGTATTGACTACCGTGAGTTGAACCGAGTTACGATCAAGAATAAGTATCCTTTGCCAAGAATTGAAGATTTGTTCGATCAACTAAAGGGTGCTTCTACTTTTTCCAAGATTGATTTGAGATCCGGATATCACCAAATTCTCGTTCGTGATGCCGATATACCAAAGACCGCCACTTTGAGTTCAAGGTGATGCCATTTGGTTTGACTAATGCTCCCGCTATTTTCATGGATCAAATGAACCTCACATTTAGTGAGTATCTTGACAAGTGTGTAGTGGTGTTCATCGATGACATCCTTATTTTCTCCAAGACCAAAGAAGAGCATGCTATTCATCTTAGGACTATTTTGAGTGTCCTTCGTCGTCAAAAGTGGTTTTCCAAATTCTCCAAATGTGAATTTTGGTTACCTAAAGTGTCCTTTCTTGGACATGTAATTTCTAAAGAAGGTGTGATGCTAGACCTTTCTAAAATTGAAGCCGTGGTTGATTGGAAGAACCCAACCGATGTTAGAGAAGTCCAAAGTTTTCTTGGTTTAGCTGGTTACTACCGTCGTTTTGTCAAAGATTTCTCAAAGCGTGCTAGACCGATGACTCAATTGTTGAAGAAAGAAACCATGTTCGTATGGAATGAATCTTGTGAAGCCGCTTTTCAAGAGTTAAAGAAAAGGTTGACTACCGCCCCGGTGTTGACCTTACCTGAAGATGGTGTAGACTTTGATGTCTATTGTGATGCTTCCAAGATGGGATTGGGTTGTGTACTTATGCAAAGTAGGAAAGTGGTTCCATATGCCTCGAGACAGTTGAGAGTTAATGAAGTGAACTACCCTACTCATGATTTGGAATTAGCCGCCGTTGTACATGCCTTGAAAGTGTGGAGACACTACCTTATTGGTGTTCATTGTCGTATATTTACTGATCACAAGAGTTTGAAATACATATTTACTCAAAAGGAGTTGAATATGAGACAAAGAAGATGGTTGGAATTGGTGAATGACTATGTTTTGAGTTGTTATACCATGAAGGGAAGGCAAATGTTTTTGCCGATGCTCTTTGTAGGAAATCTTCTCATGCCTTGAATGTTATGTGGGTACTACCTGATGATCTTTGTGCCGAGTTTCGAAAGTTGAAGTTGGAATTCATGGAACGTGGATTTGATTATGTTGGTGCCATGGTTACCGAACCTGTTCTTCTCCGCGAGATCAGTGAAAGCCAAGTTGATGAGCCTATCTACAAGTCTATTCAAGCCAAGCTTCTAGTAGGAAAAGCCAAAGACGTCAAGATTGATGACAAAGGTGTCCTTCAACTCCATGACCGAGTGTTCGTGCCTAATGCTCTAGACTTAAGGAAGCGAATTCTTGATGAAGCTCACCTTTCTCCTTATTCTATCCACCCAGAAGGTGATAAGATGTATAAAGACTTGAAGCTACAATTTTGGTGGCCGAATTTGAAAAGCGATGTTGTGTCCTATGTTGGAAGATGTCTTACTTGCCAACAAGTGAAAATCGAACACAAGAGGCCCGGTGGATTGCTACAACCTTTGGATATTCCACTATGGAAGTGGGAATCTATTTCTGTAGATTTTGTCATGGCTTTGCCAAGGACCGTTGGAAGTAAAGATGTCGTTTAGGTTATTGTTGATCGTTTGACCAAGAGTGCCAAATTCATTCCGATCAAGGAGACTTGGAGTTTAGATCGACTAGCCAAAGCCTATGTTGATGAGATCGTTAGATACCATGGTGTTCCCAAGGAGATCATATCCGACCGAGATCCGAGATTTTGTTCGAGATTTTGGAAAGCCTTACAAGAAGCCATGGGTAGTAAATTGTTGATGAGTAACGATTTCCATGCCGCTACCGATGGTCAGACCGAGAGGACTATCCAGACTTTAGAAGACTTGCTTAGGGCTTGTGCACTCGACTTCCAATCTAGTTGTGAAAAGAGTCTACCGTTGGTGGAGTTTTATTACAACAATAGTTATCATGCCTCAATTAAGATGGCTCCTTACGAAGCTCTCTATGGAAGAAAATGCCGAAGTCCTATTTGTTGGAATCAAATGAGTGATGTTCGAGACTTAGGTCTCGATGTTCTTGTTGAAACCATTGATCATGTAAAGGTCATCCGTGATAGGATGAAAGCCGCTCAAGACCAACAAAAATCTTATGCCGATGTCCGAAGAAGACCGTTAGAATTTGAAGTTGGAGATAAAGTGTTCTTGAAAGTATCTCCGATCAAGAGCGTTAAAAGGTTTGGTGTAAAGGGTAAATTGAGCCCGAAATACATTGGACCCTTTGTTATTGTGAAAAGAATTGGTGCCGTACCGTACAAGTTGGACTTGCCCCCGAATTTGAACAAAGTTCATGATGTCTTCCATGTTTCTTAATTGAGGAAGTACATTAGTGACCCAAGCCATGTCTTTCAAGCTGAAATTCCCGAGCTCGAACCGAATTTGTCTTTTGAAGAGAAGCCAATCCGCATTCTAGATCGCAATGACAAAAAAGTTGAGAAGTAAAGTGGTGCCTTTAGTGAAATTTTGTGGAGATGTGCTAATGTTGAAGAAGAGACGTGGGAACCAGAAGCTTTTATGCGTATCAAATATCCAAGCCTATTCGATTAAGGTATATTTCTTTAGCTCAAGTTTCGAGGGCGAAACTTTTTAAAAGGTGGGTGATTGTAACATCCGCAAATGTACCCTATTTTTATATTAAAAATATTATACGGAAACTTTTCAGCGTAATTTTAGATTTAGTCTAGAACTTTGTTTCCCAAGTCTAATTTAGCAAATCCGAGTTCGTATTCGGATTTTACTCGAAATTCCATGTGAGTTACGCCTTAAGCTGCTTTTGGGCTTTTTCCATCTTTTTCCACTCACCTTATACTCCCTTTAAACCCTAACTCCCTCATTCTTTTTTCACTCACTCCTTCTTCCTCAACAAGTAACCAAAACCTAAACCCCATTTTTTACCAAGCTCAAGATCATCACTATTCCTTCATTACTCACCCAAATCCTCTAATTTTCGACATAATCTTCCCCTCTTATTGTCCTCTATCTTATTTGGTAATAAAATTACCGTCTTTCTCATCTTTCAATTTATCCGTCTTTCTCAAAGGTGAATTATATTCATCTTTTGTTGTCTAATTGTAGGTGGAGACCTTCAAGACCCCGACAAGGATTACTACCTAGTGGACGAGGACATAGACGAAGATTGAAGATGCGAAAAGGTAACGGTGAAGCGTTACTCGATATCAATACGTGATTTAATGTGTTTCTGATGTTAATAAATGTATTTGGTCGCCAAATCTTAATTTCCACCAAGTAAGAATCCAACATTTAGAGACAACAAATCCCAAAGATCTCTAAGACAACTATTGTAATACCCAACAACAACGAACTATTACCACGCTCAATTCGATCCTCAAAATAACACTACAACATCAAGTTCAAAAGTCTAAAGCCAGCAATAGAGATTCGACCTAAGCTTAGCCACAAATCTTTATAATCAAACTGAACATGAAACTAGCTCAACTAGGCGGGTATGTACCATATACGAAGCATCCTCAAAACACACTACTAACTCCTGACGTTGGCTAATAAGGCAACTGCCTAACAAGGGAATAACGAAAGCAATCACGAGATAAGGAGCGCTAGAAAACCTCATTAAATGATCACGATAAGATGCAAAAGATATAGGCGACAAGGTGAGACGAGGTTGGTCTAAGGAAGAGAAATTACCAGTAATGATCTCCGAGTGAGCATCGGCTTCGGCTCGGCATAGAACAAAGATAGATCCTTTGGGGTAGCACCGGGAGCGGGTAACTTACGGTCAGCGCAATCGTTGAGGCGATGACCGGGCTTCCTACAGAAATAACAAACCAATGGACGGTTACGGCAAGCGACTCAGGGGTGGTACGACTCCTTGCAATAAATGCACAAGCGGTCCTGAGCTTGAGTTTGAATATTTGAAGTAGCTCAAGGCAAGAAAAGAGTAAGGCCTTGAGTGTAAGCATTTTAAAGGGCGTCAAACCTCCTCTTGTTAGCATAGGAAGTGGAATAAAAGAGGGATTGAATGGCCTCTTGCCATAGAAGTTAGGCTTAGATGAGAAAGAAGGGAAAGGGTTATTCGGTTGAGCTTCATCTTTAATTGCCTTCATAGAATTCTCAGCCCAACGTGCATCATCATACAACTCTCCAAAGGAGGTAGAGCTCCTTCTTACTTTTGTAACACCCGCAAATGTACCCTATTTTTATATTAAAAATATTATACGGATACTTTTCAGCGTAATTGTAGATTTAGTCTAGAACTTAGTTTCCCGAGTCTAATTTAGCAAATCCGAGTTCGTATTCGGACTTTACTCGAAACTCCGTGTGAGTTACGCCTTAAGCCGCTTTTGGGATTTTTCTCTCTTTTTCCACTCACCTTATACTCCCTTTAAACCCTAACTCTCTCATTCTTTTTCCACTCACTCCTTCTTCCTCAACAAGTAACCAAAACCTAAATCCCATTTTTGATAAAGCTCAAGATCATCACTACTCCTTCATTACTCACCCAAATCCTCTAATTTTCGTCATAATCTTCCCCTCTTATCGTCCACTATCTTATTTGGTAATAAAATTACTGTCTTTCTCATATTTCAATTTATCTGTCTTTATCAAAGGTGAATATTATTCATATTTTATTGACTAATTGTAGGTGGAGACCTTCAAGACCCCGACAAGGATTACTACCTAGTGGAGGAGGACATAGACGAAGATTGAAGACGCGAAAAGGTAACGGTGAAGGGTTACTCGATATCAATACGTGATTTAATGTGTTTTTGATGTTAGTAAATGTATTTATAAAACGATGAGTATTCGTAGAATTTGTGTTTGTTGATGATGGTTGTTGTTTGTTGATAATTGTTATGAATATTGATGGTTGTTGATGTTTGTTGATGTTTATTGCTGAAGTAAAGGTGATTTTCGTGCATATGTTATCCCAGCCAGCCAACCGGACGCCGGTCAGCTGATCGGCTGGGAGTTGGCTGATGTGAAATTGGTGTTTCGAAATCTATTTGGTACTATGTAAGTCTCAGTCGGCCGACCGGCTGTCGGTCAGCCGATCGGCTGAGACACACCTCCTTTCCTTCTTCTTTTCTCAATAGGCATATGGTCCAGCCGGGTAGCCGGCAGCCAGTCCACCTGACCGGCTGGATCACGCTGTATTTTTAATGGTTTCCAAATGTTACTGAGGTGCCAGCCGGGTAGCCGGCGGCCGGTCACCTTGACCGGCTGGTACGCGCTGTGTTCTAATTCTTTTCTTATACTTTCATTTATAATAGTTTGAACGGTTTAATTGTCGTATAAATTTACGTAATAGCTTTAAATATTCATGTTTAGATTATATGATATCCCATTCGCTTATTTCACATGTTTCGTGACGGTTTTTGATATATCCCCCTTTGAGTCGGTTTTACATATGTTATGATTTGAGCACTAATTGTTAAGTGCTATGAACTCTCATTCCCCGGCTATACCTCCTCGCTCGTTAGACTGGAATGTCGGAATGAGGAGATGTATCCTTAATGCTTATATGCATGTTTTAGTGGGGATATGATGACGTTGTTGGGAGGCGAACGCTTTGCGTTGATCGACCCGGCCGTCAAATGTCGTATACTTGCGAGGTGGTGTCATTGTATGTAGCGTACCGCTTGTTTATGATACTTGTGCTCTTTCCGCCTCTTTCGTGAAGGTTGACCGAATTTGGAGTACTCGGGTTCTGTGTTTGACCGAGTCTTGGATGCGAAATGTTTATCACATGTCGAATCGGAACATGTCTATTCCGAGAATCTGGCCAGGTTTAGACTAGGATCGGATATTATTATCGTCGTCCTACCAGGACGAATTGAGTCTACATATACAAAATGTTAATCGTGTATGCGTTCAGGGAAATGTTTATCCCGTGGATGTGAATTGATCATACTTGCTATGTACATGGTGCTAGTGTGTGTCATTAACCGTGAGAGATGTTGTCACCGTATTCGTACGTTTGGATGGATGATTATATGTTGATTATTTGTGACCGTTGGATGACTTGGCGTGGTTTATATGTCGAGTCTCTACCTTATCAAGTAAATGCCGCTATCGGTGAGATGCAAGCCCTAGTAAGTATATAGTTGCCTAAGGGTGTTTTCCCGAGTCTATCTATAATATGATGCTTATCGTTTTGTACTTCACGCGCCTATATCTTTATATATTGAAATGCCTATTTATCCTTCTCGTAATTCACATGTATATATATATATATATGTATGCTTCTAATTGTCTATTACCGTTTAAGTATGTTATTTGTGATATGGCTGGGAGAACTCGGAGTTACTCCCCACTGACTGTGGCTTTCATGTTTTCATGGATGAACAGGTTGCTTGGATGGATTATGCTTGTTGTTTTTGGGTTCGGGTGTGAGCTAGCGGGCGTTGGTCTCGACGATTCACCCCTAGACGTTTCTTAGCTAGTTTGCTAACAACTTTGATATTTGATAACATTTGAGAGACTACGTCTCTTTGTAGTATATTCTACTTTAGTTTGTATTTATTTGACATTCCTCATACTTTTATTTTGGCATGTAAAAAGTTTCAAAAATACCGTATTTTCCGCTATATGAATCGCATGCTTGTTATGTTTTATTTCCGCTATCGCAAGGGTTGTCACATTGCTTTGGAGCAAAGCACTAAGCCTATTACGATAGTAAAAAGCTCGATCTTCATCATCCTTAATGAGTCTTTGTGCAAAGTGAGCAAGCTTGTTGAATTGGGTGGTGAAATTTTGAACCGACAAATCGTTTGAAATCGATGAATTCTTTGAGTCTTTGTTGTTTGAGTTCTTTGGGGTAAAACCGATCTTCAACAATATTCTTGAAACGTTCACAATTGAAGTTGACTTCAAGAGTAGCGGTAGGTTTAGTAATAGACCACAAATTGTCGGCCTCTCTCACAAGAAAATGCTTTGCAATTCTTACTTTGTCTTCTTCTCGAACTTGATACAAGTCTAATTGGTTCTCCATTTCACGGAACCATTCCGAGAACTCGGTAGGGCCCGGTTTTCCATCATAAGGCTTGGTCTTGCTTCTAGCAATTTGGCTAGCCACCCAAGCATAACCTCCTTGGTGATGGTCATTTTGAGGAGGAGGGGCTTGGTTAGAATGAGCATGGGCCGCATCTTGTTGATTCTTAAGGACTTGAGTGAGAGCCTCGAATATGACATTATCTACAAGTCGAGGTCTAACCATCTTCATAAGACACAAAAACCAAAGAAGCTTAGTCCTAACACTTAGGACAATCATAGAGAGTACCAAGTAAAGTCCTTAATTTCTACCCATCTCTCATTCATTATTTTATGGTCAAGTTATAATTTAAGTTTAGGGTTCAGATGTGTGCGTCGGGAGCCTCATAAGCTCTGATACCAACAGTGTCAACCCTCGTGAATGCGGAAATAGAACATAAAAAGCATGCGTAATTATAGCGGAAAATATGATGTTTTTAAAACTTTTTACATGCCGAGAATACGAAATACGAGGATAGTAGAAAAACAAAGTATAAATACTACACGGAGACATAGTCTCTCAAAACGTAGTCAAGTCTGAATAAAAGTCTAATAAAATAGCATAGAACGTCAAGGGTGAATCGTCATAGGCCAACGCCCGCTAACTCACTCATGAACCCCAAAAGAAGCATCATCAAACACTTGTTCATTCATAAAATATGAACGCCACAGTAAGTGGCGAGTAACTCCGGGTTATCCCAGCCATATCACATCAAAACGCATATAGTCAAGTACATAAACATGTAACAGCATACATACTATCATATCATATTAACCATAACTAAGTAATTCGTACTAACGTCGTACAAGCATGTGAAACATTCATTATATCAACGCCATGCAAGACCGACTCGGAAAAGACTGTCCTTGGCAACTATATATACGCTAACGGCTTGCATCTCACCATTAACGACATATACTTGAGAAGGTAAGGACTCAGCATACAAACCAATTCAAGGCATCTAACGGTCATAAGTAATCAATCCAATATGAGGTCAATAGTAATTAAACACACTCTCACATTAAATGAAACGCACTAGCATCTGTACTTTGCAAGTATGACCAAACACGTTGTAACACCCCCCATAATCCTTTTCTTTTCAGAAAAGCGACTTTAGATAAAACTCGGATTATGGGTGGGTCACATTAAACTAAATTTAGTAGTAGCATCCAAATCATATAATAAGTATGGGTGTAAATTTAAGTAGATTAAAGGAAAGAAATTCAAATCTGATTACAACCAAAATAAAATGTTTGCGGAAGCGAAAATTCAAAGTTCAATAATGCATTTATTTGAGCGTCATCTTCGATAATCTTGATTTAGCGCGCTCTCCCAATCATACTACATCTTAGTTTCCCCGAGTACCTGTCACACGTTCTGCTCGAACAAACGTGGTAATAGCAGGTCCAATTAAGGACAAAAACAAAAGAGGGTCAACAATAATGTTGAGTAAGGTAAACAGTCCAAAAGTAGATAAGAGTTTTACTTAAATTTAGAATTCATAAGAAAGTAGAATATCATTGAGAAGTTCATATTTCTAAATAAGGAAATCCGATCCAAAATAGTTAGTCCTTCCAAATCTTAAAACACTTTCCTTCGAAGAAAACATTTCTTCAATTTCTTTAGTAAGTAATAGATAGAGGTCGTATGGAGAGGATTCCCAGGCCCTAGTCCGGATAAGACGGGGTTCACCAAACCATGTACAATAACTGTCCAAAAATCTCGAGTGTGCACACCCCTCCAAGGGCCAACCCCAAGGAGGAAGATAAGAGGACGGGGTCTCGATCAACTAACCCCTACCAAAAGCTCTGTATAGGAGGTCCCCTTTTATTATTTGGGAACAACCTACCCCTCTACCAAAACCGTTCAAACCAAAAATCAAAACCCTTTCCAACTAATTAAATCCATTTCTTGAGATTAACCATTTCCATAACTTGTACAAAAGATCAAATGGTTTTGGTTTTCAAACTCTTAAAAGTTATGAGTCCTTTATTATATTTCAACACTTCAAAGGATGGAATAACATCAATTATTTTTCAATATTTCGTCACAATAATCCAAACTTATAATAACAACCATTATAAACATTATACACAATATAACATTTGAAACAATACTCAATAGTTCAAGAATAGTGTATGGACAAGCGTTTCCCTTACCTTATGAGCTGGTCTAGAAGTTTAAAGTGCTTCTTCTACAAATCCTGAGTCTACAATATACATAAAGTACTCGTTACTAAATTATTCCAGTCGGTCCTTAACTAGTTCAATTGGTTTTATGCATTTTACTCGGTTTTTGTTATGTTTCCATTTTGAACGTTTTGTTCCGAGTTTTATTCTAAAGAAAGCGAACTAAGTTCATGATCAGAATATTTAAGAGTATTTTATCAAGTTGGTGCTTTTGGTTTAACAAGTTATAGCTTATACACTTGGTTTACACAAGTTTACTATCTTATACATACTTTACGGTTTTACAGATTCTGAACAGTGACTTCAAAATGTCATAACTCCTTCGTTACTTAACTTTTTGGGGTAAGACCAGTGAGGTTGTGTTCCTTAAAGGGTTATCTAACTTAAGTGTCAAGGTGTCAAAGTCCAACATCGAATCTAAGGCCTCTGAAATTATAGTTTAGTTAAAAAGTGACGGTTTCCGACTCACAAGCTGTTTCGGGTTGGTTCGGGGCTTAAAACGTCGAAACACAAATTCTCCAGAGGCTATTATGCATATATTTCTTTGAACTTTAATATCGTCAAAAATCAAGTATTCGTTTTTAGTGTAGCTATGTTTTCTAGTGCCTTTTTTCGGAAATGGTAGGTTCTCAACAATCGATTTAGTGAATCACTTTTAGTCATATATTTCAGATTGTCTTATCATATTACAAAAATCATAATAAATCGAAAACATCATATTTTAAAGCAAGGTTAGTTTTCATGGATTCTCTTATGAGTTTAGTAACTTTAGTCATTACAAGGTTGAAGTCTAAATCGGAGTTTTAGATATCTAAAATCATGTTGTTTTCAGAATGGGTCGGATTTAGAGTCACAAAGAGTGTCGGTGCATGGATCCTTCTTAAAAACATGAAACAAGTCGATTCCAGAGCCTAATATGCCAACTCAAAGGACGTTATTGTGTTAAAATATGAGACCCTAACTTGTTCAATAGATATACTTTTAGGATTATTAAAGTGAGATATGAAAATCCAAGCTACCTGAAAACAGGTTTCACTAATCTATTTTTCATTTCTAAACGGTGCATGCAATGACCCTGAATTTTTGTGGGGATTTTAATAACAGTAGGTACGACATATATTTTTTTCACACTAACATTACGAGTTGAACTCCGATTTGTATTCTGTCCAATATTAACCTACGATTTTGACACTTTAATGGTTGTTACTTGCTTATTGTTTATGAATGGTGTTCTTAAGGTGATTCAACAAAAAAATAGTGGTGGTTTAATTATTCTCACCAAGTGAAGATCTTGGTGTTAGCTAGATCCTCCTCCTTAAGCTTTCTCCTTCTTCTTATTCTTCTTCTTCTTCTTCTTCTTCTTCTTCTTTTTTTTCTCTCTCTTTCTCTTTTTTTTTGTTGTTGATGGTGTTTGAGTGGAGATTTTGGAAAGACAAAAAGAAGGGTATGGGGAAGGGGATGGACGGCATCCAAGGAGACAAAAGAGGACATGCTTCAACATGTATTGGCTCATTTGCATGTAGGGTGTCTATAGGGTGGTTATTAGGTATCTAGACTAGATGTGGTTAGGATTTTATTTAGTGTTGTGTCAGGTTTTCGCGACACGGAAAGCGAAGCGTGACGATATATTATGAGACTCCTAATATCGACACAAGGGTTAAATGTGTATATATATATATATATATATATATATATATATATATATATATATATATATTATATATACATATATATATATATACATATAGAATTAGGATCATGTGAGTCCACCCTATCTTTTTGAGTCCGTGAGTCCAGGATACAATATCACAAGTTATACTAAACAGTATCACGGGTTATACTGTACAATATCACACCACTGAACATAAATTTCGCCCACTATTACTAACTTTTTTTTCTCATACTTTTTTCATACCAATTGATTCCGGTATCGAAGCTCCGACAAACACCATCATTCTCTCGCCCTTGCATGCCGGAAAGTCATTATTATGGGCGTTTCACCGGAGTTTATTATATATAGCTTCTTTTATCCTATTTCTTCTCTACTTAACATCTTTGCCTCCGGAATTCTTCTTCCTAACCAACGACGAGACCCCTAATTTAGCTATGACAATTAAAGTTTTTATTGTGATTGGTGGTGGTGTGAGCTCCCGAGTAGGAGTAATGTGTATGGGTGGAGGAATATGGAGATTGAAAATAAAACATTGGATAAATAATGGGTGATGGCAATGGTGGATAAATGTTTGTTTGTGTCATCTATGTGCTTGGATTGTCATCGATATTGGTGGGTGGGTAGTGGTCGTCAACGGCGAGTAATATGGCATACAACATTTTAAACCATTTTGTGCTGTTTGTTTTCGTGATACTGTTTAGTATAACCAGTGATATTGTTTTGTGTAATCTGTGATATTGTATTGCTGGACTCACGGACTCAAATATTTAGGTGGACTCACCGGATCTTGAGAGGCAAGATCCGGTGAGTCCACCTAAATATTTGAGTCCGTGAGTCCAGGCATACAATATCACAGATTACACGAAACAATATCACTGGTTCTACTAAACAATATCACGGAAAAAACAACACAAAATGGTTAAAAATATTATAAGTAATACTACTTGCCGTTGACGACAACCACCCACCCACCAATAACAACGACATATCCAACCACTTAGATGACATAAGCAAACAATTATCCGGTACCATCGTCACCCATTATTTATCCCTTATTTTCTTTTCAATCTTGATATTCCTCCACCCGTGCACATTACTCCTACTCAGAGCTCACACCACCCCCAATCACAACAAAATTTGTCATTGTCGTCGTTAGATTAGGGATCTCGTTGTCGACTATGAAGAAAAATGTCAGAGGCAAAGATGCCTAGTAGAGAGGAAATAAGATAAAAGAAGCTATATACAATAAGTTATGGTGAAACACCGATAATAGTTTCTTTCTGGCATGAAAGGGCGAGAGAATGATTGTGTTTGTCGGAGCTTCGCTATTGGAGTCAATTGGTGTGAAAAAAGTATAGGATAAAAAAGTTAATAATAGTGCGTGAAAAAGTGCTTCATTGGTGTGATATTGTATAGTATACCCCGTGATATTGTTTAGTATAGCTTGTGATATTGTATCATGGACTCACTGACTCAAAAAGATAGAGTGGACTCACGTGATCCTGATTCAATATATATATATATATATATTATATATATATATATATATATAATATATATATATTATATCATATATATATAAAGATTATATATATATATATATATAGAATGCTCTCTCTTTATTACAATAAATTTATTATGGAATATATAAATTTTATATTTTTATTATAAAAATTATAAAGTTTTCGTTTTAAAACGTTTGACGAGGATAGCGTTATTAGATTAATCTTCTCAAAGTCGGATTAAATTTCTAGGTTACGTAACAGTTGTACCGCTACTAATTTCCCATTTTAGTTCTTATTATTTTTAGTCTTTATAATACTTTATTATTATTATCTTTAAATTTCCCTTTTTATTTTTATTTGATGATTTTACGGGTATTACACACATCCACAGTATAAACATTTCCCTGAACCGTATACGATAAACGTATCGTATACACGCGACTCTAATCCTCATGGTAAGACGACACAATATGGAGGTCCTAGTCTAAACCTGGCCAGACTCTCGGGATAAACTCTCCGATTCGACATGCGATAAACACTCGCATCCAAGACTCGATTCTCCCGGCTAAAACCGCACGAAAGCAAGTACCTCATATTCGGCTAAACCCGCACGAAAGTGGTGGAAAGAGTACCATCATCATTCTCCGGCTAAGCCCGCACGGGAATGAAGTGGAAAGAGATCAAGCATCATCCTCCGGCTAAACCCGCACGGAGATGAGGTCAATAATCAACAAGAAAGTACGCTATATGCAATGACACCACCTCGCAAAGATATAACATTTGACGACTGGGTTGACCAACGCATAGCGTCCACCTCCCAACAACATCGTCATATCCTTACTAAACGACAAATGCATAAAAGCATAATCGAGTTAAAAAGGGGAAACATGCAAAAACCGTCACTAAACATGTGCATAAGGCATTATATAAAGGTAACTATAATAAAATTGAATCACCACATGATACATAAGAATTATACCAAATTTAAGAAGCATAATGAATAAGAAACATAGATCCCCTCTCAAAACAACATGTTTGGAAACCAACTAAAACAAAGGTCCACTTCAAACGGTCATAACTAGAGTTCAAGACATGCAAATGCAGAAATTCCAAGCGGAGGAGATAGTTTATCCTCTTACGGTTCCAACGGTATGTTACAAGCCCAAAAAAAAAGCAATTAACGAAGGAGATGTAATCATTTTACAAAAAGGGGTCAGTGTAGGGAGTCCCAGCCATTCAGGGGGACCGGCGGCCGGGTACCCGGCTGGGACACACAGACTTGGCCGAAAACAAAGGGAAGGAAATAGGGGTTACTCCCAGCCGGTGGGGGCGGCAGCCGGGTGGTCGGCTGGGGCACGCAGTCATCAAACAATCAACCAAAATATATAGGGGTGCCCAGCTGGTTGGAGGGACCGGCGGCTGGTGAGGCAGGCTGGGACTTACGCTACTTTCAAATTCATCAAAACTTGTCCAAGTTCACTACAGGGGCTCCCAGCCGATTGGGGTGACCGGGGGCCGGTGGGCTGGCTGGGACAACTAGCCCGAAAACAACATTCAACAACAACAATTACTAAATATTCTTTGATACCCATTTATTTTAATCATCATTTATCATCAATAAACCTCATTAACTACATTATAATCATAACCAATCATTGCATAAGATCAATTAAGGCAAACAAATGCACATTTATTACTCAACTCAAGTTTAACGATGATAAGTAGATATAATTAACAACATAAATGTAACTTAGCCTAAGATCAGTGAAAGATAAGCATATGAGATGAATTTACACATATGAATGAACAACTAACACATCCATTTGAAATTAAGACAAAGAATTCATCTTTCACTAATAAATACTACAATTAACACATAAAACACATAATAATATCGAGTAACCCTTAACCGTTACCTTTTTACGTCTTCACTCTTCTTCTAGCTCTTCCTCTATCAAGTAGTAGTCCTTGTCGGGGTCTCGAAGGTCTCCTCATACAAAATTCAACATAATAGATGAACAATTTCATCTTGGAAAAAGATAGAGCAATGAAACTGAG
>JAIUZE010013295.1:0-11717 GCA_022085475.1 Heliosperma pusillum
ACTTAGTAATGTTACACATTTCAAGTATTCGGTGCATCGGGGTGTGTCTAAGCATTGAACCCTTCTACCCCTTTTGAATACATGAAGATAACTTACACATGAGAAGAAATAACTCAAAAATTCAAATCCGACACTAATTAAACAGACCTTGTGTCCATATCCATTTCATGATAACATATAGAAAGTCAACCCCAAACTTCCCGGAAGCGGCCAAACTTCATGCCTCATATAGGTGAATCTTATATCGTGCACCTGCACCGGCATTTTTTCAAAGATTCATTAAGAAGAATCAACTTCATCCTAACCATGCAGGTCCTAGCATATACCTTCGGGACAAAATCAAGTGCTCAAATCTAAGATAGTAGGCCTTCCACATTGAATTTTGCCTCTAACGTCGTATTAGAGGGGAATTGAGTATTCTACCACCAAAGATTCATAAGGGTTTAAACATTCCGATGTCCAATTTATATACCAAGTCCTAATCGATCCTTAATGCAAAGTGATCAACTAGTTATAATAAGATCTCATAAAACAATCAAAATCACCTTATTTATGATAGTAAATAAACATGCCACTTTAATATATCGGTGTCGCGATCACCGTAAACGCATGACTATAAACTTAGTCAATTACCATTACTATCATAAGCAAGTAATTTCAGTCACAAAACATAAAAGAAGATCGTCAATCAATTTCCTTAGCCACTTAGCCTCTTTATCGGCTATAGCTAATAAAAGAAACTACAAAATCCGACTCCAATGTCAAATAAACATATAATGCAAATTCTCTCCTTAGAGGTCAATAAATCAATGGTACCTCTCCCAGATAAAACACACCACCATCTGTAGAAATAAACCATCTACATTGGCAATTCAGTTTGCTTATACTATTATCCTTCTAAAACTGAAAGAAAACAAGACATAGGACAAACTATAATCCATGATTATATTATATACTTTATCACTTGCCTAATTCTTTGTAAAAGATGACTACTAGTTTAACTAGTGTAGCTACCCAACTTAAAACGGCATAACAATCAAGCCCTTGTGAAAAATCCAAGTCATAACTCCAATTTCACCGCAAGATAAAGCATCATACTCGACCATGAGAGTACTAACCGGAGAATAATAATCATATTGTCACCTTTGATCCTAATACCAAGGATCGTCCTATAGCTCCCCCATGTCCTTCACAGAAGAACATGATGACAAAACCACCCTTCATAAGATAAATCACCTTAGGACCGGGCCAAAGATCGACTAGTCATTAATCGTACAACAAGTGACTACTCCATTACTGGACTTGTCAAATAGATTTTAATACTATTGATTTGCCACTTACATAGCTAAACCAACATGACACCACAATCTCTTCATAGCTAAGACAAGCCATTTTTACCGAGATTGTAAGGTTAATCAATTACAGCATCAAACTTAAAATACATTACATAAGATCGACAAAACAAGTTAGATAGACGATATTACATAACATACAACATAGTAACAACACTAAAAATAACCGATCAAACATCCATTGATCAAAACACACTTTTCATGAATACCTCTCTACATGTTCATTTCACAATAATGATCAATGTGAGACTTACCACAATTCAATATTTATATTCCTATATATATGGGTGAATTTTCAACTTCTTCTTGAGTAAAACAGACTTCCAAAGGCACCATATATCGGCCCTTAGCAATGATCTATAACAATACACCAATCTATCAAGATACATATGTACTCATATATTACCGCTCAATATCCACATTAGAGTGTATAACAACATTCAAGAAAGCTTACAAGATCACTCATTCCCATTTCATAGATTACATTTCCATACATTATACAACACATGTAATAAAAACATATGAAAATAGTACTTCTATAATTACCAGTAAACAATAGTGAAGATGCTACAAAACTCCACAATGCCAGATGAATGTACTACCGATCATCAAATATGTGATGTTACTCAACTAAAACATAGTCAACAAATAAGATAATTCATAATCAGTTTTAACATGATTATTAAAAGATTTGATAATCAAAACATCATATAAGATAACAATATTCATTCTATATCCATGATGAGTACAAAGTCCTTGGCATATTAAACGCAACACAAAACCATGTCATTGTTGAAACAATGGACCGAACAAATAATTTCATCATAATAGCATACAAGATCAATTAATAACCCTTGAGCAAAATATTTTTACAGTACATCTCATTGAACTTGCCCCATGATAAGGGTAAAGTCGCGTCACCTTAATCAAAGTAAACCTAAATCACAACTAACTAATAGTCAGCGGTAAGCAAGGTATCGAATCTACAGGGAGGCGGTAGTATTTTAATATGTTAAACTAGGTTTGTCTCTATAGTAACAATTTCGGGGTTTTAATATTGTGTTTCTAGTCTAAAAGCAATCAATAACAATAACTAATAGCAAACAATAACAACTAATAATAAAAGGTTGAAAACAATAAGATTAAAAGTCTAGGGTTTCGGGTTCACTAGGATTATTGTTCAGGGGTAAGGATGTAGTCAACTATCATGCAATAAAGTTATCTAAGGTCACAAGATCAGTCAATTCAGTTATGCCCTTTAGATCTACAATTTAACATGCGATCGCTATCATTAAAAGAGTTCTATTCAATTATCAAAGCCTATCTTAGTCTTAACTCGGTCGGTGTCAATCCTAATTTGCGAGACTAGTTAATTAATCTTGGCCAGTAATCAAACAACTAGAATTAAAACGATAATCAAACGATAACCATGCAATTGCAATTCAATTAATTAATCTACCCCTTCTAACAATCCTAGATCCCCTTTCAACCCTAGAAAGAAATTTAGCTACTCATAACAATATTAATAACAACGATAATAAATAAAGCAAACATGATTAACAATAATGAAAGGAGTAACAAAGAATAATTAAAGAACTAGAAGGTAACTAATTGAATAACCAAGAAAGATTTAAGAATACCGATTACAAGCTTGAACTAAAGACAATAGTCTTGATGAATAAAATCAATAGGCAATGCAAAGAAAATTAGGTTTCTAATATTAAAGCATACCTAATTATGAAAGACGAGCTTTCCTTTTATAATACAAATCTAATTAATCAGGTTAAACTAGTTTACGAAAATACGAAAACCGTCGAAAAACTAGGTTGCTCGATCGAGCAAAGTGCTTCTGCTCGATCGAGAAACAGTCAGTGCGACTTGATCGAGCAAGTGGCGATGCTCGGTCGAGCATCCCTTCTTTTGGCTTGTTTCTTCGATTTTCTTCATTCCTTCGTCATTGCTCTCGATTCCCATGCCTAACATTCTACGATTCGACTCCGCCATGCTTCATATCTACTCAAAAAGCTCTAAATGCATCCAATCTGCATTAAAACATAACAGAAGCGGCAGAATCGATATTCTACCTAAAATAGCATAGAAACAAGCAAGGAAAGACGGTAAATCGAGTTATATGTGTCTAAGGGAAGCATAAAATATGTGTATAAATAATGATCATCACACCAAATAAAATACGAGGAGGAACAACAATGAGACAAATCAGACATAAAACATGTCCCTTTACATGGGTGATTTTCCAAATCTTTTTATACCAAATAGATTGTCTCAAATTCCTGTAAAACTGGAACTTGACACTACCCAACTCTAATACATTAACCTATTGAGCCATACAAGCAACCGTATGATTCCTCAACTCGCATTTCCAAGTATCATACCAAAAGGGGGTTACCTATTTGATATTCTTTTTTTCAGAAATCCCGACCTAACCATAGTAGACAAGTAGATAAGAAAAACATACAACTGCGACTGTCCCGATAAGGTAGGTAAGTTCTAGGAATGTAGCTATTAGATAGATTATGAAACAGGCTACAAAGGCTCAAATTGGCTAAACATAAAGAACTCAATAATAAGGGTATAAAATCAAGTCTTTTTGGCTATGTGAGGCTTATTTGAACAAAAAGAACCGCCTTTCCTCATGCACTTATCAAACGAACGCGTATAGTATCAAGAAACGAATGTCACACTTATGCAATTTGATGTTACATATTCCACAAGGAGTACCACACTCAAGCCTAAAGACAATGAGACCAGTTTATTAATGTTCCTGGCCTAGGAAGCTCTATAGACCTCAGAATTTTAAGTGGTTTACCAACAAAAATTGCCAAATCTAATTAGCATAAGATATGTCAAAAACGGTCAAGACTTATCCTATGAGCTTTGTTTTCAAAAGTAATAAGTCAAAACAATGTACATGAACAACTTATTTGGGATTCAAATGCAGAAATAATGCAAATTATCATCATTGTTATTCAATTTCACCAAGATTCGGCCTAATAAAATTAAAAACATGTTTTTGGATTTTGCAAATTTTTCAATTTTTATAATTTTTTTTTTCACACAACGGAAATAAACACACAATATAAATAATGACTCTCCCCCAAACCTAAATGTCACAGTGTCCTCAGTGTGACGCTAACATCACATCACTCACACAACAACCAACAACAGCAACCTAAAGGACACAACTAACAAAGGGAAAAGGGGAAATAACTAAAAGATAATACAATAAAAGAAAGTACAAGGATAGATAATACCAGCTTTTATAGACATAGCCTCCCCCAAACCAGCTGCAAAATGGGGGCGTAGTGACCAGCTGTCACTACTGCTCATCATCACCATCATCATCATCATCATCCCTCTGAGCAGCACCAGAAGAAGAGGCCCAAAACGGCTCACAAAAACCACCAACCGGAGCATCCGGTCGGATAGGAGTATACCATGAACGACCCAGGCAACCAAAATCGTGACTAAACTCCTGCGAAAATTGCTGAAAAGTCACCCCATAATTATCGAACACACCACTCTCGTCACCCAGACCTCGGTAGTAGCTCGGCGGAGTCCAACTAGCAGTAGCATTAAGATCCGTCCGCATAAGGTTCTCCCAAAGTCCCCTCATCACCAAGTCATTATTAATGCCTTGGTGAATCCTAATCTCCCTCTCCAAAGCCGGATCATAGGTATAAGCAGGTGAAGGGCAAGGGTACGGAGTATGGGTGGGTGCAAAGTGTGGAGTCGGGGTGTTGGTGGTCTGAGCAGAGGAGAATGGGGTGATCCGCCGATGATGTCGACGGTTCTCGGCCAAAGTAAAAATAAGCTCAGGTGGAACCACATAAGAACGAGGGGGAGGGGTAGGTCCAGTCTCAGGATCATGGGTAGGCAACCGCTCCGTAGAAGGTAGATGGTTGTCCCTGTCGGGAAGAGCTATCCACTGGGACCCCCGTACTTGCCACTGAAATCGAGCGTTTTCTAACACATTAATCCAGCAAAGTGTGTGGCGCAAGTACTCCTCCTCTACTCTAGGGGCATGAATCTCGGTCATTGGTGTGTACCAACGGTCTCCCCCAAACCCAGCAAGTCGCCTAGCCAACCTAGTGACTAAAGCACCACAATCTAAAGAATGTTGGGTGGGGGAATTGACTCTCCAGAAAGCATAACACACCAAACCGGCCGGGTGGAAATAAAAAGCATTCTCATGTTGAGGGTTGAGGGAAGATGCAAGTAATAAAACCTCATGAGAATTTAACTTACTGAGGTCCTTCCTAGCAAACAAAAGGAGGCTAAAGAAACGCAAAAACAACCTTAGACATGGGTGTTGCACATCATTGACAGCCATAGCATTAACACGCGCATCAGGAAGGCCAGTAAAAAGAGAAAAATAATTAACGACCTGAAAGCCGGACGGGATACCAATAAAAGCATCATCATTACCAAGAGAAAGACCCAAATGATTAGCCAATTCAGCATACGACAACACAAAATCCCTATTGAGCAACCTAAAAGACACACGTTTATTTAGCTCGTCCCAATCATAGGAACTAAAAACTTCAAGGGTCAGTGGTCGATAGGAAAGTTCATTGAGGGAATATAACCCACCAAACCCAATTCGGTTAAACATATCAAAAATAGCACTACCAAAACCGAGTGAACCGAGAATGGTGGGGCACACACAATGAGTAGGGTCCATAGGATGGCCCATAAGCATAGCAAAGCGATCGTTTTTCTCTTGTGTGCTGAAAATGATCCAAGAGTAAGTGGGATTACTAGGAATCGCTTCTATGTGAGGTTGTCGAATTAGACGGGGTTCTCTACGTCGCTTGCTATTTCCTACTTGTCTAGACATTACAAATTAAATTAAATAAACCACACAAACACCACAATATGCTCAAAAAGACGGATTATCAAACCCTAACTCGAAAAAAATCAAATTTGAGTCGAAAACGCAAGTAAGACGGAGCAATTAGTAATGCAAGAGTGATTAATTACTAAATAACGAAGCAAGGAAGCAACAAACAAGGAATTAAAAGCACAAAATTGAAGAATAAGAAGCAAACCCTAGATTCACGTTTTGGGCAAAATAAGGGAGTAAAAATACCAATTTCTTCACAAATTGCACTTAAAATAGGTAGATCAATGATTGTTGATGCTAGTATGATGATGAATTGATGATTTGAGTGAGTTTGAAGGAGTGAGTTGAGAGAATATGTGTGAGGGAAAGAAGAAGGAGCCGAAATAATGAAGAAGAATGAAGTAGAAATTGGGGAAAACCTGACTTTTGAGCCTCGGGGCCGGTTGGACCGGTCGACTCGATCGAGCAAGTCAGCTGCTCAATCGAGCAACCTAAAATTTCAGATTTTTGAGATTTTGCTCGATTCTCGGATAATTCTGGTGGTTGTAAAACTCGATCGAGCAAGTCTTGCTGCTCGATATCGATCGAGCAACCTTGAAATATGAAGTTTTCCTCGTTTTCTTATTTTTGTTCTTTATTTCGTTCCGTTCTTAAGGCGACTTCCAATTTTATTACCTGCAAGCACTCAATAAAATTGTTAGATCGCTCCCTCACCTCACTCAATAAAGCATACCTATATTAACTATCCAAACTAAATCTAATTTAACTATAACATTAATAACTAAGCTATTTGAAATAAAATTTACAAATGAAGTACAATTTTAAATACCCGCTGCAGGATCGTGCCACTTCTTGGTATTCTCCTTGTAAACCCGAGCACTATCATATGCATGCAATCGAAACTCATTGAGCTCGTTCAATTGCATAAGTCGTTTCTCACCCGCCAGTGAGGGATCCATATTAAGCTCTTTAATGGCCCACATAGCCTTATACTCAAGTTCAACCGGTAGATGGCACGCCTTGCCATAGACTAACCGGTATGGAGAAGCACCGACTGGAGTCTTAAAAGCAGTTCTGTAAGCCCATAAAGTGTCATCGGGCTTACGACTCCGATCCTTCCTGGATTTACTCACAACTTTCTCAAGAATAGATTTAATCTCCCTATTAGAAACCTCCACCTGGCCATTTTTCTGCGGATGATAACTTAACCCCCGACGATGTGTAACGCCATATTTCTTCAACAAAGTATTAAGATGGTGTTCATTGAAATGCTTTCCTCCATCGCGAATGAGAGCACGAGGAACCCCAAATCGTGGGAAAATGATCTTCTGAAACAGTTTAACAACTGCTTTGGCATCACAAGTGGGACTGGCAATGGCTTCCACCCATTTGGAGACATAGTCGACTGCTACCAGAATATAGTGATTACCATGGGAAGATGGGAATGGCTCTTGGTAGTCAATACCCCAAACATCGAATATATCAACTTCCAAAATACCCGTTTGAGGCATCTCATGCCTTTGCGAAATATTACCCGTCCTTTGACACGCGTCACAAGAACGGACAAAAGTAGTAGCATCCTTGACAATAGTCGGCCAAGAAAAACCCGACTGCATAACTTTAGAAAATGTCCTTGAGGGACCATGATGACCGTCATATGAAGAAGAGTGACAATGAGAAAAGATAACATGTACCTCACCCTCTGGAATACATCGTCGATAAATGTCATCGACACATTCCCGGAATAGATAAGGATCATCCCAAAAATACCTCTTGACATTGTGTTGAAACCTCTTCTTTTGCTGAAGATTGACCCGGAGGCATAATTCCCCCAATCAAAAAGTTGGCATAATCGGCAAACCACGGAGTTTCCATGGTAATGGCAAGGAGATGATCATCAGCAAACGAATCATCAATGGGGATTGAATCTCCCCCTCCAAACCTTAAACGAGATAAATGGTCAGCAACCACATTCTCTGCACCGGACTTATCCCGGATCTCCAAATCAAATTCTTGTAGCAACAAGATCCAACGAATAAGCTGAGGTTTGGCTTCCTTCTTAGCCAACAAGTACTTCAGTGCTGCATGGTCAGTGTAGACTATCACCTTAGAACCCACAAGATAGGCTCTAAATTAATCTAAAGCAAAGACAACCGCAAATAACTCTTTTTCAGTGGTAGCATAGTTAACTTAGCGCATCATCCAAAGTCTTACTAGCATAGTAAATTGCATGTACACTAGTACAAAAATTGCTTTTGGCTATGGTTAAAATGGACATTTGGCTACGGTTCCTCGACCGTAGTAAATCCGGGCGTTGCCTTAGATCAAGTACCTACGGCTATGGTTAGGAACCGTAGCCTAAAGTGACTTTTGGCTACGGTTAAAACTTAATAACCGTAGCCTAAAAGGACTTTTGGCAACGGTTATTAAGATTTAACCGTAGCCATAAGTGATAAAAGGCTACGGTTCTCTTTTAACGACCGTAGCCATTTCTCAATTAACATTTTTTTTTAAAAATATTTCAAATAATATTTAAAACAAAAAATATTACTATTAAAAAAACTCAACTCCTACATTATTTTTTTCATATATTACAATTATATACCTTTACATCTGTCAAATTACATCGCCACTATCAACTTCTTAAATTAACCAATCTTAAAGAGATATTTCATATATAATCTATAAACCCCAATTAAAAAAGGATCAAATCTAGTTAACTAATAACTCTCCGAGTTAACTTTATCTTTGAAATCATCCAATGCCCAAACTCGAAGTGAAAATCAGTGGTCTTGCCCCTGCACAAAGGGGAAAACCCGGAAAACAGAGAGTTAGGGAATCGAAAACCCTTAAAACTGATGCATCTAAGATCTCCGAGTCCAGTTATTGAAAATAAGCGAGATGATATCAAACAATACCCTGCAGCAATAAAACAACTTTACGCCAAAATAGTCTCAATTTACAGCAAACCACACCATACTACAACATTTTATATAAAGCCAACAATATTTGACATCATCTTACACTATATCAGCAACAATTTACAGTAAAACAAGGACATATATAACATATTACAACAGCACAAAGATACACTACAGCAACAAAACAGCAAAAACTTACAGCAATTTCCAAAAACACAGTAAAAATTTATAGCATTTTACAGCAAAACAACAAGATTTTTAAGCAATTTCGATCTTATTACAGGAAAATAGCGAGAGTTTACAAGATTTTAAACTATATTACAACAAAACAACAATATTTTTCAGCAATTCAGACCTTGTTACAGCAAAACAGCAACAATTCAGGCCTTGTTACAGCAAAAGAACAACAATTCACCGCCTTTTACACCATATTTGAGCTAAACGGAGAAAATCTACAGCAAATTACACCTTATTTAACATACAACAACATATTTTAGTAAAACCGCTAAACGTTACACCATGATTTACCAACAAAACTACCATTTCAGCATATAAACTAAATCTTATTCTTTTTAGACGTCATAAACAAAACTCTGAGTAACAAGTTTACTGCTATAACTTATAAGGGGAAGCCACACTCAGTTTCTTTTTGAGAAACACAGACAGCTATGTTAAAAAAAATACTATGAGTTGGGACAAGATAAGTTTAGAAAAATGAAGGATTATATTTACGAGTGAATTACGTCTTTGCTTGATAATTATCGCTCAAGGGACAAAAGAAAGATCACTTTTTCGCAACACATGGAAGTACTCAACCTACACACAAAATGCAAAGGAATGTAAGATTAGCCGGTGACAACTGGCTATACATAGCTCGCAATAAATAATACCAAGAAAAGTGACCTCTTAATATCAGAAAGAAGAAGAATTACCTGCGCATCTCAGAAATCGAAACAAACAACTCGGAAAGATTATGGGTAGCACAAATTTAACCCACTAAAATTTGAAACTCAAAGAAAACTGAACTAAGCCAATCACAATCTGTACGGGTAAACTCGACCAAGGCCTAATAAAAGCTCCTGCACACACAAAAATCCATTACTAGTTACTCAATTATCATTAGTTGAATCAATGAAAAACGTGAAGCACAAAGTAGCTAATAAATAGACCTTTCACCATTTGAAGAGTGGGAAGTAGCAGGCTAATTGAGAATTAAAGAGAGGATAACATCATTTGGCTTTGGCTAAGAAAGAACGTCATTTTTACACTTCAGTTGATTTTACAATTAAAATAGACTATAAGTCAAATTCAGACCACAAATCTTGCAATCAAGTACATCCATAACATTCAATTTAAAAAAAAAAGAAAAAACTACAGTTCTTGTTATATCAAACCGATTTTACAATCAATTTCAAACGGCCTGACACCGAAATACCGACAAAAGATTTACAAAGTGGAGATCTAACTCAATGTGGTCTCAAATATATATCAACAAAACTGAAAATAGAATCCCTAGATAATGAAATATACCTGAAGTTCCAAATCAATCTTGATAACAAATGGAGAGACAAGAAACTTACGCTGGCTCATGGTAGGGGCCATAGGACAAGCGAAATTTGTGCCATTTAAACAAAATAGAATGGATTCCTGCGAGCCTTAGATGGAGTGTCGAGATGAGGAACAAAAATGGGGAAGTTGGGTGAGAGGGAGATGGGAATCAGAATAAAAGAGGGGTTGGGACTACTGAGCGATATTTAGGGTAAACGTCACTTATGTTATATGATACGGTTTACAAACAACGACTGCCTTTTCTTTCAATTTGGCTACGGTTCTATGCTATAACCGTAGTCTTTTACTTTGATTTTTATTTATGGCTTCGGTTGTTGGTAAATAACCGTAGCCATTTATAAAAGGCTACGGTTATTTTCAACAACCGTAGCCTTATGTACTTGCCTAATGTCATTTTTGTACTAGTGGTAGCACCTTATCCTTCCTTTGCCCCAAAACAGCCTCATATGCATAGTCACTGGCATCACACATTATCTCAAACGGCTAATTCCAATAAGGAGACTGGATAATAGGAGCTGAGATTAGAGCTTGTTTAATCTTGTCAAAAGACTTAACACACTCATCAGTAAACACAAACGGGGCATCATTATGGTTCAGCAATCTTTGAAAAATCCTTAATAAAACGGCGATAGAACCCCGCATGACCAAGGAAAATTCTAACACTTTTAACATTCACCGGGTACGGTAATTGCTCAACCACTTCCACTTTAGCTTTATCCACTAGGATGCCTCGTCCAGACACCAAATGACCAAGTACCACCCCTTCATTTACCATGAAGTGGCACTTTTCCCAGTTCAACACAAGATTACTTTTCTCACAATGTTGTATGACTTTAGTCAAATTAGCTAAACAACTGTCAAAATCGGTCCCATAAACACTGAAGTCATCCATAAAGACCTCCATAATAGACTCGATATAATCAGAAAAAATAGCCATCATACAACGTTGAAAGGTGGCGGGGGCATTACATAACCCAAAAGGCATTCTTCGGTAAGCAAAGACACCATAAG
>JAIUZE010013296.1:0-22119 GCA_022085475.1 Heliosperma pusillum
CCGGCCTGGAACACATCAGTGAAGGAAGCTTTGATTTGGTATGATTGCCTGAGCCGGTCGACCGGCCGCCGGTCGACTGACCGGCCCAGACCCCTTTTCTCTGTTTTTGGGATTTTGCCTGTGTTCTGAGCCGGCCCACCGGCCGCCGGTCTCCAGCCCGGCCTGGAACACGGCTGTATATTTTTCTTTCAACTTTTAAAACTCGTAATTTATAATAGTTCGCATGATCCGTTTACCGTGAAATTTTACGTAAGGTCTTATAATATTCATGTTTTGGTTATATGATATCTCTTTCGCATGTATCACATGCTTTGTGACGGTTTTCGATATGTTCCCACTTTGAGTCGGTTTTTACAAATGAGTCGGTTTGAGCACTATTTTGTCTTGTGCTTTGTTTTCTCATTCCCTTGGCTACCTTCCCGTTCGTAAGGCTGGAATGTCGGAACGGAGAGGTATCCTACTGCTTAAATGTATGTGTTAGTGGGCATATGACGACGTTGTTGGGAGTTGAACGCTATGCGTTGTTCGACCCGGCCGTCAAATGTTGTATACTTGCGAGGTGGTGTTATTTGCATGTAGTGTACCGCTTGTTATGAGGCTTGAGCTGTGTTTCCGCCTCTTTCGTGAATTGATCTACCGAATTTGGGGTACTCGGCATATATATATTATAAGCCCGAGTCTTGGATGCGAAACGCTTTATCGCATGTCGAATCGGAAAATGTGATTCCGACACTTGCCAGGTTGAGATTAAGGAGCCGTTTAATTATCGTTCCTACCCGGAGGAAATTAGTCTACATACGCGAATCCTTTTATCGTGTAAGCGTTCGGGCAATGCCTTATCCCGGGATGCCTTTTTAATCATCTTGCTGGGACACGATGCTATGGCTTTCAGTTACTCCGTGAGAGTTTGTCGTCCTTGAGTTGGCGTTCTTTGAATGCGGATTTCATGGATATTGTTCTGGTCATTGCATGATTAGACACCGTCTTTGTCTTGGTTCGTGAATGGATGATAATATGTTGTATTTATCGGATCATCGCATGACTTGACTGGTTTGTCTGTCGAGTCTCAATCTTATCAATCTTATACCGCTAACGTGAGATGCAAGCCCTAGTGAGCGTATTCGATTGCCTAAGAGTGTCTTTCCCAGTCTTGGAATAACATGATGTTTACGGAATTGATTTCTATATGATCTTATCATTATATCCCGTATTGCCTATTTGTTCTTATCGCAACTCACATGTATATATATATATGCATGCTTTACTTTCGTATTACCTTATGTGTACGTTTGATGTAATATGGCTGGGAGAACCCGGAGTTACTCCCCACTGACTGTGGCATTCATGTTTTTCATGGATGAACAGGTTGCTTGCTTGGATGCCTTTTTGGATGTGACATTTTGGGGTTCGGGTGTGAGCTAGCGGGCGTTGTCCCTGGAAGTTTTCACCTCTAGACGATATTAGCTAGTTTTGCTAAACACTTGTTCTTTGTTAACATTTTAAGAGACCCCGTCTCTTTGTTGTATTTACGTACTTGTTGTAACCTTTTGACACACCTCGTGTTATATATAACTTGCATGTTTAAAGGTTTTTAAAATACCGTATTTCCGCATATCTTTTCACATGTTTGTATGTTTTATATTTCCGCATTCGCGAGGGTTGTCACAAAAGGGATTCTTTGTTCATAATTTGCCAAGATTTCATGGAATGGTGGGGAATGATCCCAATAGGCACTTGGCCGAATTTCACATGATATGCCAAGGGGCCATCCCTCAAGGAGTGACCGAAGACCAATTTAAGCTTAGGGCATTTCCATTCTCTCTACAAGATGCCGCTAAGGAGTGGTTATTTTGTCTTCCGGCCCATTCCGTAAATACTTGGGTGGGTTTGAAGAAGAAATTTCTTGAGAAATATTACCCGGATTCAAGGCATAACCATTCAAAGAAGCTCATCACTACCATTGAGCAAGACATGGGGGAAACTCTCTATGACTATTGGGAGCGATTCAAAAGCCTCGTGGCAAGGTGCCCTTATCATGGGATGTCGGGGGATGATCTATTGACGGCCTTCAATGAAGGATTATGCCAAAATGACCAACGGATGATTATAGCCGCCACCGGAGGTGGTATTGATACACTTAATGTGGCCGAGGCCAACAACATTATTGAGAAGTTGGCTATGAATACAAGAAGCTACGGGAGGAAGAATGAAAGGGGAGGAAGCTCTAGAAATGTATCTTCCATGGAAGATTCTCATGCCTCTCAAAATCACAAACTCATGCAAGAGATGGGTGAACTCAAAAGCTTGGTATCCAACTTGGTTGTCAACAAAGGTAGTTCATTTTCTCAACACCCCGAACCGCTTGAATGTTCTTATTGTGGAGGTGACCATGCTACAAATACTTGTTACATCATGATTGAGCAAGGAGCCACCATGGAGAGTGTCAATGCCATGGGGTATGGGAACTACAATGCTAGAAACCCAAGTGGTGGAGGGATGTATAACCAAGTGGGAAATCGTGATCTTTTGGGGTGGGGAGGAGACAAGTCAAAGAGTTTTGAAAATGGTCAATTCAATCACTTGAGAGCCCAAAATCCAACCCAAAACCGAAACACAAATTTCAACCAAAACCCCCAAAGAAATTTCAACAACAACAACCCAAGACCCAACAACTCAAATTTTCCAAATAATTCTCAATCCCAAAGACAACCAAACCAAAACCCAAATCAAGGGAATTCTTCTTCTCAAGGGAACTTGAGTGACATCTTGCAAACACTTCTTGCCAATCAAGAGAAGGATAGGGAGGAGGCAAGGAGGGATAGAGAGGAAGCAAGGAAGGATAGGGAGGCTAACAACCTTAGGGTGAACAACTTGGAAACCCAACTATCCCAAATGGCCTCAAATTTGTCAAAATCCCAAGCCTCAAGCTCCACAAGATTCCCATCTCAAACCATTCCCCCACCAAGGGAAAATGCTAGTGCCATGACATTGAGGGGAGGCAAAGAGTTGGAAGTATTCCCCCTTGGCAAAGGAAAGGAAAAGATGAAGAATATTGAGATGGAAACCATTGAGATTGAAGACCAAGGAGAATTGGTGGTTGGTCAAGAAGAGATATTGAGAAATGAAAAAGGGGCATCCAAAAGCATGGACCCAAAGGGAGAAAATTCAAGGAAGAGCAAGGACACTATTGAAGATGATGAAGTGGAGGAGTACATACCGGAAGTCCCATTTCCTAGTGCTTTGATAAGCACAAGGAAATATGCCAAGGAGAATGACTTATATGAGACTTTCCGGAAATGTGAGGTTAACATTCCTCTCCTTAACTTGTTGAATAGTGTCCCTAGGTATGCAAAGTTTTTGAAAGAACTTTGCACACCTAGGAGAAATCCAAAGAAGGGAACCCATAAGGTTAGGGTGAGTGAACATGTGTCGGCCATTTTCAAACAAAATTTACCAAAGAAATGTGGAGACCCGGGCATGTTCACTATTCCTTGCACTATTGGGGGAAAGAGTTTTAAACGTGCCATGCTAGACTTAGGGGCTTCTATAAATGTCATGCCTCTATCTATTTATGAGACCCTAGGTTTAGGACCTTTGTCTAAGACCGGGGTAGTCATTCAACTTGCCGATAGGTCTAGTGTTTACCCCAAGGGCATGGTAGAGGATGTACTAGTGGAAGTCGATAATCTTGTCTTTCCGGCGGATTTCTACGTCTTAGATATGGAATCTAGCTCTAGTGCCACCCCTCTCCTTCTTGGTAGGCCGTTTATGAAAACTTCAAATACCAAGATCGATGTTTCAAACGGGTGCTTGACTATGGAATTTGAAGGAAAAAGGTTAACTTACAATATATATGACTCCATGAGGCACCCGAGTGACCATCAATCTTGTTTCTTCTTGGATATCTTTGAGCCATTAGTGAATCAAATGTATAAACTTTGTGATAGAGACCCACTCGAGGTAGCTTTAACTAACCCCATGGAAGAGGAAGGTTTGCGCTTGTTGTTGGCTTTTGATGTGCAGGAATGTCTTGAAGAATTGGAGAAGGAAGAGCCAATAGAAACATATGAGGAGATCAACGTCATAGAGATGCTGAAAACAGGGCAAGGCAGTGCTCGACGCAGCCTGCGTCACACGACGCAGCCTGCGTCGGACGACGCAGCCTGCGTCACTGGACGCAGCCTGCGTCCTGCACTGGCAAACCTATCCGAGTTGTTTGCTTTGAGTATTCCACTCCACAAGCCCCTCCCTTCCATTATCCAACCTCCTAAGGTCGAGTTGAAGACCCTCCCAAGCCATTTAAAGTACATCTTTCTAGGGGACAAGAACACCCTACCACTTATCATTTCAAGCACACTCACCGAGGACCAAGAAGGCAAATTGGTATCACTACTTGAAAAGCATAAGGAAACATTTGGGTGGAGCATAGCGGACCTAAAAGGGATAAGCCCGGTGACTTGCATGCACAAGATACGGCTTGAAGTGGATGCCAAACCGGTCCGACAACCCCAAAGGAGGCTCAATCCACCCATGGCGGAGGTAGTGCAAGAAGAGGTAATTAAGCTATTGCAAATGGGTATCATTTTCCCTATTTCCGACTCTCGTTGGGTTAGCCCAACTCAAGTCGTACCCAAAAAGGGAGGAGTGACGGTAGTCAAGAATGCACAAGGAGACTTGGTCTCCACCCGACCCCAAACCGGTTGGAGAGTGTGTATTGACTACCGCCGCTTGAATGCGGTAACATTGAAAGACCATTTCCCGCTACCATTTATTGATCAAATGTTAGAAAGATTAGCGGGGAAAGCTTTCTATTGTTTCCTTGACGGTTACTCGGGGTATTTTCAAATCCCAATTGCACCCGAGGACCAAGTCAAGACCACATTCACTTGCCCATTTGGTACATTTGCCTATCGTCGTATGCCCTTTGGTTTGTGCAATGCTCCGGGAACTTTTCAACGGTGCATGTTGAGTATTTTCTCCGACTATGTAGAACGAATCATAGAAGTATTCATGGACGATTTCACCGTCCATGGGGACTCCTATGATGCATGTCTAAAACACCTTGCTCTTGTCTTAGAGCGATGCCAAGAGTCCCATCTCATTTTAAACTCCGAAAAATGTCATTTCATGGTGACTAGTGGCATCGTTTTGGGACATGTAGTGTCGGAAAGGGGGGTTGAGGTGGATAAGGCTAAGGTTGACATTATCAAAACCTTACCTTATCCCTCTAACACCCGAGACATTAGGTCTTTTCTAGGACATGCCGGTTTCTACCGGAGATTTATTAAGGATTTTTCCAAGATTGCTAACCCTTTATGCAAGCTTTTGCACAAGGAAGCGGAATTTGTTTTTGATGATAAATGTAGGAAAGCATTCAATGACTTGAAGGAGAGATTGGTCACCGCACCAATTATTCAAGCACCACGATGGGATCTTCCATTTGAAATCATGACCGATGCAAGTGACTATGCATTGGGAGTGGTTTTGGGTCAAAAGAGTGACAAGGGACCCCATGTGATCCAATATGCTTCTACCCTCTTGAATGATGCTCAAAAGAACTATTCCACGACGGAGAAGGAATTCCTTGGTGTGATTTATGCTCTAGAAAAATTCCGGTCTTATCTCTTGGGCACAAAGGTGATCATCTACACCGATCATGCCGCCATTAGATACCTTGTGGCAAAGAAGGATGCAAAGCCAAGGTTGTTGAGATGGATTCTTCTTCTAAGTGAGTTTGATGTGGAAATAAAAGACAAGAAAGGGGTGAAGAATGTGGTGGCGGATCATTTGAGCCGGCTTAACCATGAAGGAAGACCATCATGCCCTCTTGAGGAGGTTGAAGGAGGTCTCCCTCATGAGTCACTTTATGCTATACAATTGGAAGAGCCATGGTATGCTACCATGGTCAACTATTTGGTGACAAAGCGGCTTCCAAGCCATTTCTCTTCTCATCAAAAGAGCAAGGTCAAGTCCGATGCCAAGTACTATACTTGGGATGATCCTTACTTGTGGAAATTTTGCCAAGATCAACTTGTGAGAAGATGTGTGCCCGAGAGTGAAATTCCTTCCATCCTACATCATTGTCATGACTATGCTTGTGGAGGGCATTTTGGGCCACAAAGAACCGCTAGAAAAGTGCTTGAATGCGGTTTCTTTTGGCCAAGTCTTTTCAAAGATGCCCACAAATTTGTAAAAACTTGTGACCGATGTCAAAGGGTGGGGAATTTGACAAAGAGGAATGAGATGCCACAACAACCTCTTCTTTATTGTGAGATCTTTGATGTGTGGGGAATTGATTTTATGGGCCCTTTTCCAAATTCCGGTGGTTATCTATACATCCTCTTGGCGGTGGACTATGTATCAAAATGGGTCGAAGCCATTCCTACCCGCACCGATGATGCCAAGGTAGTAGCCATTTTCATTCAAGAGAACATATTCTCTCGGTTTGGCTTTCCAAGGGCTATCATTAGTGATAGGGGGACCCATTTTTGCAACAAAGTGATTGGAGGCCTTCTCAAACGATATGGGGTGAATCATAAAATTTCCACGGCCTATCACCCACAAACAAACGGGCAAGCCGAACTCTCAAACCGTGAAATTAAAGGAATACTTGAAAAGACGGTGAATCCGGATAGAAAGGATTGGAGTAAGAGGCTAGTTGATGCATTGTGGGCATATAGGACCGCTTTCAAAACCCCCATTGGCATGTCCCCATTCCGCCTCATCTATGGCAAGGCTTGCCACCTCCCCGTGGAGGTTGAGCACAAAGCCTATTGGGCTATCAAATCTTTCAATCAAAACCAAGATGAGAGCGGTATGCACCGGAAGCTTCAATTACAAGAACTTGAAGAAATTCGCCAAGATGCTTATGAAAACTCTTCCATCTACAAAGAGAAAACAAGAAGATGGCATGATGGGATGATAAACCGTAGAGTTTTCAAGGAAGGTGATAAAGTTCTTGTGTTCCAAAACCGGTTTAAGCTCTTTCCGGGCAAGTTGAGGTCAAGATGGTTTGGACCTTACACCGTCAAGAAAGTGTTTACCCATGGGGCAATTGAAGTGGAGGGGTCCGGGGATGGAAAGCTCCTCAAAGTGAATGGCCACCGTCTCAAGCACTACTTCCAAGGATGTACCCGGGAGGGGGAAGAGGAGGTCTTGCTTGAAGACCCGGTCTATGAAGGTTGAAAAGCTTGAAATAGCTAAGTCGAGCCATCGACTCTAAATAAACGGCAAAACATGTACATACTCTATCCTTGTGAATATTTCTTTGAAGTGTCTTTGTTAAATCTTAGCATTTAAGTTGTTTTAAGTTAGTTAGACATTGCATCAAACAAATTTTTTTTTGAAGTTACTAACGGTTTCGTGAAGTTTTGCGAGTTTTTGGCCGCCTCGGGATGCGTGCCACGGATAAAAAGTTCGGGAATCGATGGAATTTAGATATTGGAGGTTATTATGGACCATTGAAGTGAATTTGCAAGTATGGAGGTGTTTGGATCACTTAGCAAAAATTTTGCTAAGTGAAAAAGCAAGAACCATCCGGCAGTGAAGGACGCAGCCTGCGTCGTAGGACGCAGCCTGCGTCGAGCGCAGATTTCGTTTTATGCTTTAGCCTTTGCCCGTGTTCTTCATAAAACAAACACCCAACACCCTTCTTTGTTTTTCACGACAAACACAACCAAACAACCCCCAATCCCTCAAAAATCCATCTTTCTCACTCAAATCTTCCAAAACCTTCATCAAAATCAATCCCAATCTTCATCCTAATCACTATTCTACACTCAATAACCCCAAAAATCAGTCTCACTCACCCTAAAATCTCAGAAATCCGTCTTAAAAACCTAGATTTTTTCCCCTCAAATTCGTCTTTTTCGGGTCTTTAGTTGGGTTTTTAAGGCTAATTATCGGATTCCTACCTACTTCTAATCATCAAGGCACTTGAATCTTGTGGAAAAACAAAGGTATAACTTCATACTCGACTTTTTCATCAATTTTCAAGTTTTTGCTCGAATTAGGCTAGTTCTAGTCTTAGGTTGAGTTCCCCTTTCCCCTTGCTTGATTGTGTAGTTAGGATTGGATAAAGTTTTCTGAGTAAGGCAAAGAAATTCAACAAACACTAGCTTTTTGAGGTGTAGAAATTGTTGCACACCAAGTGTTTGTTGAAGTGCTTGAGCGAAAAACTTTTCGAGTGATTGCTTGTTATTGTTGTAGTGTGTTGTTTGTTACATCTTTGCAGAAATGGCACCAAAAATCTCTCAATTGTTTGGCAAGGGAAAAAATAAGAGGGCCGCGGTGAGTGAGCCCGACACCGAGGTTGAAGCGGTGTTCATGGGTGTGAGAGGATGCAAGCTCAACATAAGAAAATTTGGGATCAAATATCCACTCACCCTCTTGTAGCAACCAAATTCTTTTGCCCAACCACCCTCCATGCCTTAGGCATGTTCAATCTGACAAGGGACATGCTAGCTAAAGTAGGGCTAGAGGCTTATCTCGAGCCAAACTCCTGGGATTACACCTATAGGAGTTTTGCATACGAGTTTCTAGCTACCTTGTCGGAATTGGATGTGCCCGAAGGTGAGGAGAAAGCCTACCGCTTCCGATTGAATCAAACTTGGCATAATGCCACAACTTCCGAAATCCGTCAAATCCTAAAAATTACCAAGCAACCCGTAGACATTAGGTGCCCAAGGGGCAAAATGCACCAAATGTGGGGAAACATTGCCGATGACCGTGGCCCGTCTAAGGATGCCAAACTGTCAGCCATCACCCACCCCGTACTCCGCCTAATTACTAGGTTCCTTACCACCATTTTCAACTCCGCGGGAGAACCCACCAAGGTGCCGGAGAAGATCCGGCTTTGTTTGTGGACTATGCTTCCGGAGGGGGTAGGGATCCCGGATTGGGCCGATTTCTTTTTGAGAGCGTGCATCAAGCATAGGCAAAAATCGGCAAGGGCAAGCATCCATTGTGGGGGGGTGATTTCTTTCTTGGTAAGGCATTATGAGGGGGGCATTCCTAATGGTCAAGCGGTAAACATATGTAGGGGTTTGACGAGGTACAACCATCTTGGGCTAGAAGAAGTTCACATGTTTAAGGCTAGCAAGGAGCAACCCTTAAAAGGGTTTTGGTTGGGAAGTGACGGGCTAAGCTACATGAAGTTGCCTAGACCTCAAAACAATCCTTTACCTAGAGGACCCGCGGCGTGGGATTTTGTTTGTCCTAGGGAGGAAAGTTTGGGGGTAAGTAGTGCGGAGGAGGAGGAGGAGGTAGAAGAAGTACCTTTGAGGCAAAGGAGGGCAAGGAGAGAGAGTGGTGAGCGAAGTGAGCATTTGAGAGAGGAGATTGAGATCCTTGCAATTGAGCAAGGTCCTTCCCACACCACCAATTTTGAACAACAACAACAACAACAACAACAACAACAACAACAACAACCACCACCATTTCATTTCCAATCACCATTCCAAAGCCACCATGATACCGACACCCCCATGTTTGATGCGGAGGGTCGTTCTAGCACACCCGTGGAGCCATGGCAACAACAAATGGCTAACTATTTTGCTAGCACCAACGACGTCTTGGCACACATTAGTGGGAGGGTAGATGCCTCAAACACTTGGCAACAATTACAAGGAGGTCGGCTTGAGAGTTTGGATGATTGGCATAATGTTGTGGAGGAGAGGGAGAGATTGAGAGGGGAAGCCGAGAGGGCTCAAAATGAGGAATGGAAGAGGATGCTAGACGGGCAAGAGGAAGCCCGCCTTTGGAGAGAACAACAAGACCAAAGGTGGAAAGAGCAAAATGATATGTGGGCCACCCAAAATGCTTGGAGAGAGCAAGCTACGGACCACTTTAGCGTTCAAAATGAGCGCCACCACACCTATCTTCAAGACTCCTATGAAGATGCGGTGGCGCAAGAGGACGTTTATGGATTGGCTAGCTCTCTCTTTGGGATGTCCATGCAACAAAACCCGGGCTACCCTTTTCCTTACACCCAAGCAACCCTTGATGAAGGCATGGAGCAAAGAAGACGGATTAGAGAAGCAAGGGATAGGAGGAGAAACCGAGGAGGTGCCTCGGGATCTTCTCCTTTCGGAAATTGATGAGGTAACAATTTTTCTTCTCCTCCACAATGAGGACATTGTGTATTCTAAGTGTGGGGGAGAAGATTGTACATAGTTAGTTTGTTTTTGATGCATTGTAAAAAAAAATTTTTATTATGTCTTTATTTTGAAGAAAAAAAAAAAAAAAAAAAGAAAAAAAAAAAAGAGAAAAAGAAAAGAAAAAAATTGAAAATCCCGGCTAGGTGAAAACCCACAAGGGTGGGCACCTAGGCAAGATTGGGAAGGTGGCCGAGGACGGAATGAAAACCCGAAAGGGCATTCCGGGCAAAATGAAGAATCGAGTTGCGAGCCACCAATGAGAGGAAAGGAAAAGCTAAGGTGAAAACCCGAAAGGGCACCTTAGGCAAAATGAGGGATTTTCAAGAAAAAAAAATGAAAAAATGAAAAAATGAAAAAAAATTGAGCATGATTCTTCCTATGATGAGAATTTTTGGAGGAATAAGAAGGGAGTGATAAGGAGGAAAATTGGAAGGAGGCTAGTTTAGGACCCTTTTATTTTTATTTTTGAGTCACAAAACTTTGTTCCAAATTGGTGGATTTATGTTGGTGGTCGCTTGGTTGTGCAAATTGTGAAGTTTGGGGCCAACCAAGTAACCATGATTTGCATTAGTGGAGTAATAAGGGGGTGATATAAGGAGGGGATTTGTGTGAAGATTGTTGAGAAAGACCATCTCGCTATGCCTTGGGATAAGGCAAAGATGGTCATACTATTTTTTTGGGAGCTATAAGTAGGGAGGAGTTGATTTGAGTCGGAGTAGGTGGCATGTCGTGTCTTTAGTCTTGAGGGATGATATAAGGAGGGGGAGTGAGAGAAGAGTGTCACAAGAATTGAGTCTTTTTGTTTTGTTTTTGTCATAGGTGGATTGTTTAAGAGGGAGTATAAGAAGGTTGTAGTGAGGGAAGAGAGGTCAATGCCTTCACACACACTTTGTTGGGCTCGTGTCGTTCATGCTAATCTCGAGTTTTACTCGGGACGAGTAAAAGTCCAAGTGTGGGGGTGTTTGACAACGTCAAATAATGTCGTGTCTAGTAGTAACTTTTAGAGTCTTTCGTTCTACTTTTTACGGGTCATTAGCTTTGTTTTACGTTAATTTTAGTTTTTGTAATAGTGTTAGTATTTAGTATTTTAAGTCAAAATTTAAGAGTCAAATCCCGAAAGTCAATAAAAGTCAAACCCGAAAACCCGAGACCCAAAAACCCGGAACTTGAAGTGGGCTAGCAAGGAATCATCAAGGTTTGAAGACCAAGCCAAATGGGTCAATGAAAGTCAAGGCGGGGTCAAATAATCATGGGGTCAACGAAAGTCAAGAAGAAAATCAAGGCAAAAATCTGGCAGTGCTCGACGCAGCCTGCGTCGTAGGACGCAGCCTGCGTCATCACGACGCAGCCTGCGTCGTAGGACGCAGCCTGCGTCATCACGACGCAGCCTGCGTCGTAGGACGCAGCCTGCGTCATCTCTCAGCACGGGTTTTCTTCCTTTTCTCGTCTTGTCTTTTGGAAGCCCATCTTTCAAGGCCCCTAGGTTTGCGGACCAAGGGTATAAAAGAAGATTTCTGAAGAGAGGCAAGGCATGAAGCATTCACCATACAACATCATATTTTCCTTAGCATTTCTCTCTTTTTGTTCTTCAAGTTTGGCTTTTGTAATAGGTTTTTCCTTAGAAATTGGTTGTATTATAAAGACTATGGGTAGCTAATCTCCTTTTGCTTAGTGTAATTTGAACAAGTTCTTCCCTTTTAGCATTGTAAGACTTTCTAATCCTTCCTTCTTTATTTAATTCCATCTTCCTTTGTTGATTTTCTTTGTTGAATGAATTGTTGTTAAGACCAACCATCTTAGTAATTATTTGTTTGATTAATTTGCATTGTCTTGATGAATTTGGTTGATTTGTCTTGATATTTGTTGATGCAACTTGAAAGATTGTAACTTTGGTTTAAAAGTTAGAATCTTTTGAGTGAAATTTGGGTTTTCATGTATTTAGAACATGGTTTAATGTTTTAGTTCATGAATCTAGCATGCTTCTTTGGTCTTGTGCTTAAAGCTTGCATCTTTATTTATGCTTATGGTTTAATAAGTATGGGTTTAGTTGTATTGGGTCATTTATGGATGGTTTAATTCATGGTGGCTAATTCTTTGAAGTTTGCAATAGATAAATAGAGAAGGGAGGAAAGGAGGGATCTTTACTTTGTTAATTATGGGGGAACTTGGGATAATTGCACTAAGTTGTTTTTCTTTATTTGAATCTTTGATTATTTAGTTGTTATTGGTGATTCTAGGATTGATAATCTTTTCTCATGAAAAACTTTCTCCCTATTTGTTATCTACATGTTTACCATTGTGAATATCATAGTTTGTAAGTAATTCTAGTCTTTGTTTCAATTAGTGTTTAATTTGTGGTTAGATTTATTAATTTGTTTAATCGGTTTTTAGCAAGAGTCTAGATTAGATTATTAGCATTCACCGCCTTCTCTTGGGTTCGATCCTTATCTTACCCTTACTACCCCTTTACTTAGGATAGTTTGAGTCTAGATTTGGTTTTATAAATTGTTATTTGGCATAGCTAGTTTCCGGAATTAACGACCCCGAAAATAAGCTCGTCAGACATCCCGTCGGAACCGTAAGAGGTTCAGCTATCACCTCCATTTGGAATTTCTGCATTTGGATGCCTAGAACTCTAGCTATGACTGTTTGAAAAGGACCCTTGTTTTAGTTGGTTTCCAAACAACGTTGTTTTCGAGAGGGGAACTATGTTTCTTATTCATTATGCTTCATAAACTTGTTCTAATGCTTATGTATCATGTATTGATTCATTTTTATCATAGTTAAGGCTATATAATTCCCTATTCTCATGTTTTGTGACGGTTTTTTATATGTCCCACTTTGAGTCGGTTTTTACAAATGTTACGGTTTGAGCACTATTTTGTTATGTGCTTTGTACTCTCATTCCCTTGGCTACCTCCACGTTCGTAAGGCTGGAATCTCGGAACGGGGAGGTATCCTACTGCTTAATTGCATGTGTTAGTGGGCATACGACGACGTTGTTGGGAGGCGAACGCTTTGCGTTGATCGACCCGGCCGTCAAATGTTGTGTACTTGCGAGGTGGTGTTATTTGCATGTAGCGTACCGCTTGTTATGAGGCTTGAGCTCTTTTCCGCCTCTTTCGTGAATTATATCGACCGAATTTGGGGTACTCGGCGTCTTTGATTGACCGAGTCTTGGATGCGAAATGTTTATCGCATGTCGAACCGGAAAATGCGATTTCAGGAGTTTGGCTGGAATTAGACTAGGACCGTATTATTATCGTCGTCCTACCGGAGGAAATTAGTCCACATATACGAAATGAATTGAATCGTGTATGCGTTCAGGGAAATGCTTATCTCGTGGATGCCTTTTAATCATACTTGCCATGTACACGGTGCTAGTGCGTTTCATTTACCGTGAGAGAGGTCGTCTGTATTGGTATGTTTGGATGAATGATTATATGATTGATCATTGAATGACTTGGCATGGTTTGTTTGTCGAGTCTCAATCTTATCAAACTTATACCGCTAACGGTGAGATGTAAGCCCTAGTGAGCGTATTCGGTTGCCTAAGAGTGTCTTCCCCGAGTCTATCTATAGCATGATGGTTACGGATTGTACTTCATATGCTCTTGTCATTATATGTTGAAATTGCCTATCTATCCTTATCGTATTTCACATGTATATCTATATATGCATGCTTCTACTGTGACACCCTAAAAAATCGCGGAAAAATTAAACACGTAATTTCTAAATAAAAACTGCATGGATATGTTTGTAATAAGTTCATTTGAGTAAAAACCTGTAATTTTTAAAACCTGAACCTGTTATAAAGATATCCTAATAGAAGGTGTCAAAATATGCAAGGTCTAAACAAACTTATTTACATAACCATCGCTATAAATAGCGGAGAACAAAATGATACAAAACAAATGTACAGAGGGAGACATATGTCTCTAAAAGTGTGACATACATGTCACTACAAAATGGGAACCAATCTAAGTTCCAAAGTTACTTTGCTCGCTAGCTCGTCCGTGTACCCCATATAAGCATCACCTACCTGTCAATCGCATTTTATACAAACACGAAAGCCACAGTCAGTGGGGAGTAACTCCGAGTTCCCCCAGCCACGAAATGTCATGTTAATATAACATGAAAGAATATAAATATGAGCAAATATAATACATAGCCCATTTAAAGGCTAAACCATCAAGCTTTTCATGTGAAATTCAATATAAATAACATATAGTCCTAGTATGTGAATACTAGACCAACTCAAGCTACACTATCATGTGAGTCACATATCATACGGGAATCCAAACTTTATCAACCATAGCCGGCTTGCATCTCACCTTCTATGTTTCATAGAATCATCAAACAAGAAAGGGCAATATATCTAGAGACAGGCATAAGTTCCTAGTACAGTCAATAGTCACTTTGTAACTCGAGTCTATACCACGAGGTAGGGAAGCTAGTATTTTAGCTCAGAGGTTACATTTAAAACATGGCCAAGATACAACTCAACCCTAATCCTAGACTGCGCAGACCTAGAGAAATGCGGATAAAACCACCGCACCCAAGACTCATGATAAAACCACATGAGTACCCTAAGGAGTCCACCAAAGGGTTGGCTAGTACTTAAGCTGACCATCCACTCACAAAATAGGCAGAAAAGTCATGCCCCAGCTTGGATATAAACCCACCAAGCCGGGAACACAAAGGCTATTAAGCCGTGAACATACACTCGTCAAAGACTATAATGACCTATCTATGACAATGACCGAAGATATTTACTTAGGACCTCGTCCCAAGTGAATACTTTAGCCAACTTAACAATAAGAAGGGCAAAAAGTCCAAACTTGTACACACAAATGATCACAACCTCGCTTATGGAAGGCTACACACGAGTATAATCAAATGATAATACAACATTACAAAACAACATGGCCAAGGCATCTAATTTCCAATATATAAATTATAAATATTTAAGCATCATTTTATAATATTCATTATCAACCAAAGTCATCCAAACTTACCCCAAAGACAAATCCCCGACCCAAGTCCCGCGACGGGTCATTGGTCAAATCAGGGCTGACCGGTTTAAACCTAATTTGACCAAACTCATTCGGTCATATTGGCCCAGCTCAGAGTCTTGACTCATTTTGACTCAAATCACACAATTCAACATAATACAATTCATGTGAAAATTATCAACATAAGGAAAAATTATTCCAACTTATAAGCTAACCCATTTCCAACAATTTCTCATAATAATAAAAATTACTAATACACCAAAATATCAACATGTTCAATTGTACAAATGACAAACACAAAGCATCAAACAAAGGCTCAAACACACAACCCGAACAACAGCCAAACCCGGCCACACACACGCCACACACAAGGCACACACACACCACATACACGGCCTGCCTGGCAGCACTCACGGCCTGCCAGGTCAGTCCCCTTTACTCCCTCTTTTCTTTCATCCAAAATCGTTCCAATATCATCCCAATATCGTCACAAGCAACATACAACCATTACCAATTCATTTCACAATCAAACATATGAGATAAACTACAAAATTAATAAACTTTAACAATGATAATTCATGTGATATAAAACTTAACATATTACTACTCAAATAACATCCAACACATAACAACTGTGACATTATATCGTCGAGTAACTCGGAATAGTTACCTTAAGCTAGAAAAACGAAAGTAACCCTTGAGAAAACCCTAAAAACCGCGACTACCCTTCGTCCTCTACTATATATGAGTCTCCTAAGTCGTCTTCATGATCTTCACCTATTTAAAGCAACAAAAACACAACAATTATCACATAAACCGAAATTATACCCAAAAATAAGCTTAAATCGAAATTAGGGAAACTGGAATTAAAACATACGAGGATGTAGATCTTGAAGAGAGGATTCCGAATATATAAATTTTGCGAAAATCGGACTAGAAACGAAGAAGTTATGCTGAAATTACGATTGTAAGTTTATTTGATTTTTTTGTTGATTTTTGATGTTGGTAGAACAAATTGGGGAAAATGAAAATGGAACCTAAGGGAGAGGGGAAGGCTGGCTGGCTGCCATAAGGGTCATGGGGTATTGGGTCTATTTTTTTTTTACTCGGTTTTGGTTCGATTTGACGGGAATTCGAATTATTCGTCAAACGCGATTTCCGACACCGCTAAAGTTTTTAAACACAAGTTTACTAGAATTTTAAGTACTCCTATGCCTAATATCCTAACTCATTTACCCAACGACCGTAAGAAATGGAAAATCCCATTTTTACGACTTTTCTTTGAAATACTCTTTTATTAAAGAAAAAGGTTTAAATATAGTTTAAATTACTTTTAACCATTTCCAAACTATCAAAAATAATTATATTACTTCAAAATAAAATAAAATTATATTTTGTCGAATTATTATTATTTCAATTAAATTAATATTAAATTAAAGTTGATTTAAAATATTATTTTTAAAATATAATAACGGTCCAAATTTACGGGGTGTTACAATCATCCCTCCTTTTAAAAAGTTTCGTCCCCGAAACTTAGAAGAAAGAATCATTGTATATATATAAGTCTATCTTTTAAAATCAAATAAATAAAATTTTCTAGATATGAACGTATGAAAATATAAGTGTCCTTTCAATGGAACGGAGATACTCTTGTCGATCACTCAAGAACATCAATATTCCAATTCAAGGACATAAAAATACACTTTTACACCAACGAATGAGCAAACTAATTATCGGACGTCTCCAACAACAAGCTTTAACACCCATTGACGTTAAAACCAGTGAAAAACATTAAAATATTTTCAACACCTTTAGTTTAAAATTTTTATAATAAGGGTAATAACTCCACGAGCTATAACTAAATTCTAACTACGGTTTCTAAACACTAAGCAAGGACTATTAACGCGGAGAATACGTAAGAAAAAGGAATAACCTCACGAGAAGAGTTCGGGATATTTAGCTAACATAGAAGATTCAGGCTCCCAAGTTTCTTCTTCGACATTTCCACAACGCCAGAGGACACGAACTAGGGCCACAACTTTGCTCCTAAGTTGCTTGTTTGCTCTTTCGAGGATCCGGATCGGCCTTTCTTCCAAAGTCAAGCTAGGCTCTAAATCTAGAATTTCCTCTTGAATGACATGGCTCAGATCACTAATGTACTTCCTTAACTGAGATACATGGAAGACATTATGAACCTTGCTCAAATTCGGAGGCAACTCCAAACGGTAAGCAACGGAACCAATCTTTTCAAGCACACGGAATGGACCAATATATTTGGGACTTAGCTTCCCTTTTACACCAAACCGTTTAACCCCTTTCATAGGTGATACCTTGAGGAATACTCGATCATCAACTTCAAAGGCAAGTGGTCGACGACGGATATCGGCATAAGATTTCTGTCGGTCTTGAGCGGATTTCATGCGCTCTCTAATGATCTGAACCTGATTGACGGTCTCAGTCACCAAATTGGGTCCTAACACATGAGCATTTTGGACTTGATTCCAACAGACAGGAGTACGACACTTCCTACCATACAAAGCTTCATAAGGTGACATTTTAATAGAGGCTTGATAGCTATTGTTGTAGGAGAATTCAACAAGAGGTAAACATTTCTCCCAAGAAGTATGAAAATCTAAGGCACAAGCTCGGAGAAGATCCTTTAATGTCTGGATAGTCCTCTCAGTCTGTCCGTCTGTAGCGGCATGAAAAGATGTACTCATTAGTAGCTTACTACCCATGGCTTCTTGTAACGCAGTCCAGAAACGAGAACAGAATCTAGGGTCTCGGTCTGAAACTATATCTTTAGGAACTCCATGGTAGCGTACTATCTCTTTCACATAGGCACCAGCTAGAACATTTAAATTCCATGTTTCCTTGATCGGTATAAATCTAGCACATTTGGTCAGTCGATCTACAACTACCCAAACAGCATCCTTTCCACTAGTAGTTCTAGGTAAAGCCATCACAAAGTCCATGGCAATGGACTCCCATTTCCAAAGAGGAACATCCAAAGGTTGTAGCAAACCTCCGGGTTTCTGATGCTCAATTTTCACTTTCTGGCAGGTAAGACATTTGCTAACATAATCTAGGACATCAATCTTCATTCTAGGCCACCAAAATTGTAATCTCAAGTGTTTATACATCTTGTCACCACCAGGATGAATAGAATAAGGAGAAAGGTGAGCCTCAACAAGGATCCTCTTTCTCAACTCAGCTACATTCGGAACATACATCCTACCATGGTAACGAAGATAGCCATCACTATCCACCACACAATCCTTAGCTTGCCCAAGCTGAATTTTTGCTTGAATGGATTTGAAAGTAGCATCTTCAGGTAGGCAAGTACGGATCTCACGGTAAAAGTCAGGTTCTGCACTCAAGGCACTAAGATGATCAAAGCCCTTGTCAACCAGGCTTATCCCTAACTTTTGAAATTCTACGATAAATTCATGAGGTAATTCACGGATAGTGTTCAAAGAGTGACAAGTCTTTCTACTCTAAGCATCGGCCACCACATTTGCTTTCCCTTCATGATAAATTAATTCAGCATCATAATCATTCACTAACTCTAGCCATCTTCTTTGCCTCATATTCAACTCTTTCTGGGTAAAAATACATTTCAAGCTTTTATGGTCGATATAAATTCGGCAATGAACTCCAATAAGGTAATGTCTCCATGTCTTCAAGGCATGCACCACCGCAGCTAACTCAAGATCATGAGTTGGATAATTCACCTCGTGAACTCTCAGCTGTCGAGAGGCATAAGCAATAACCTTTCGATTTTGCATTAAGACACAACCTAGACCATATTTTGAAGCATCACAATAAACATCATAGTCCACACCATCCTCAGGTAAGGGCAACACTGGAGCAGTAGTCAACCTAGTTTTCAATTCCAGGAAAGCATTCTCACATTCATCGGTCCACACAAACTTAGACTCCTTCTTCAACAATTGAGTCATCGGCCTAGCTATCTTAGAAAAATCTTTCACAAATCGACGGTAATAACCCGCCAAACCAAGGAAACTTCGAATCTCAGTCACATTTTTTGGACTCTTCCAATCAACAACGGCTTCAATTTTGGCAGGATCTACCATAATACCATCTTTGGATATGACATGTCCAAGAAAAGCTACTTGATGCAACCAAAATTCACATTTAGAGAACTTAGCAAACCACTTTTGACGACGAAGAATGTCTAAAATGATACGGAGATCTTTGACATGATCTTCATCATTCTTTGAAAAAATTAAGATATCATCAATGAATACCACAACACATTTATCGAGGTACTCACTAAAGGTACGATTCATTTGATCCATGAAGATAGCAGGAGCATTAGTCAATCCGAAAGGCATCACTTTAAATTCAAAATGTCCATATCTCGTGCTGAAAGCAGTCTTAGGAATATCGGATTCACGAACTGGAATTTGATGATAACCCGATCTAAGATCAATCTTGGAAAAAGTAGAAGCACCACGTAATTGGTCAAAGAGATAATCAATTCGTGGAAGAGGATATTTGTTCTTGACTGTCACACGATTAAGTTCACGATAATCGATACAAAGTCGCATAGAACCATCCTTTTTCTTCACAAAGAGAACGGGAGAACCCCAAGGAGAAGCACTAGGCCTAATAAAGCCTTTCTCAATCAAGTCATCAAGTTGGATTCTCAACTCTTTCAACTCGGAAGGCGCCATACGATAAGGAGCTTTGGCAATTGGTCCAGTTCCAGGAACTAGATCAATAGAAAATTCAACATCTCGTTCAGGAGGAATTCCCGGTAATTCATCGGGAAAAACATCTGGATATTCACAAACAATAGGAACATCCTTCAAAGAAGGAAGAGAAGAATCAGAAGTAGTCACTACGCATAGAAACGCTTGATGACCCTTCTTCAAAACATTCATCATTTTCATAGCTGAGATTAACTTCACACTAGTTTGCTTTCTAACTCCTTGATAAGATACACGAGTACCCAAAGGACTTTTAAGAATAATCTTTTGATCTCGGCATTCGAATCGAGCATGGTAAGTAAATAACCAATCCATGCCCAGAATAACATCAAATTCTTCAAGTGGGAATCGAAAGAGATTAGCAGGAAAAATAGATCCCGATATTGATATAGGAACATTGGAATAGATATTAGAACAGGAAAAGATGTCACCGGAAGGTAAAGATATATCCGTGCTTTCACCAAGCGAAGATTCAAGAGGTAATTTGTCGGAGAGTTTCATCGATATGAATGACAAAGAAGCACATGTATCGAATAAAACTAAACAAGGAACTTTAAATATTAAGAACGTACCAGTGACTATATCTGGGTGTGCCTCAGCCTCAGCACGGCTCATCAAGAAAATACGACCTCTCGGTCTCTCAGAAGTAGCAGGTGTAGTAGCAACAGCAGTCTTCTTCGCAGAACATACATTAGCCTTGTGTCCAGGCTTGTTGCAGAAGAAACATATAATAGGCCTATCCCTATCAAAACAACCAACTCCGGGATGTGCTGGCTTCTTACACTGGTAGCACACACGATCCTTCAGTCCTTTGTTGTTGCTAGGAGATAGATTACGAGCACCTTGATTTGCTTGACCACTCGAAATAAACCTTCTCTTATTAGGATAAGAGGGAATGGAAGAAGCAACATAAGGCCTAGAAGGAACAACGTAAGGCCTAGGAGTAGGATAGAATGGCCTCTTGCCAAGAGATGTACTAGAAGCACGAGTCTCTTCATCAATAGCTTTAAGAGAGCTCTCGGCCCATAAGGCATCATCGTAGATCGAGACAAAGGATGTAGAATCTCTACGAATCATACTCTTAAGCTTTGGAGTAAGCTTTTCAAGATAAAAGAAAACTTTTTCATCTTCATTTTTGACAAGTCTAGTGGCATAGTGAGAAAGTTCATTGAATTTATCGGTAAGGGCTTGAACAGAAAGATTTCCTTACTTCAATTCCATGAACTCTTTAAGTCTTTGTTGTTTCAGCTCTTTTGGATAGAATCTAGTTTCAACTAGATCCTTAAAGCGATCCCACCCAAAGCCAGGTTCAAGAATAGAAGTAGGACCAGTCATAGACCACCATCTATCCGCTTCTTTCACAAGGAAATGAGAAGCCAATTTCACCTTGTCACCTTCACGAACTTCATACAAGGCAAAACTCTTCTCCAATTCACGGAACCATTCAGTGAGTTCCACTGGATCTACATCACCACCATACGTCTTGGTGTTGTTTCGAGTTAATTGATTTGCCACCCAAGTATAAGTGTCAGGGGCACCTTCTGGAGGCGGAGTAGGAAGAGGAGCAGGAACAGGTTGGTTTTGTTGATTCTGAAGAATCTGAGTAAGAGCTTGTAGGATTGCATTATCTACAGCTTTTCTTGGAGGAGCCATCTTACAAAAGAAGACATTGGCTTACTTAACAAAGACTTACTTAACAAATAGCAATTACAAAGAGACTACAACATAAAGTCCTAAATCTACCCATCCTACCCATCTCTCAAGTTTATTATTTCAAGGTCAAGTTATTTATAGTAGGGTGCACAAACGTGCGTTGGGAGCAAATAAGCTCTGATACCAACTGTGACACCCTCAAAAATTGCGAAAAAATTTAAACACGTAATTTCTAAATAAAAACTGCATGGATATGTTTGTAATAGGTTCATTTGAGTAAAAACCTGTAATTTTTAAAACCTGAACCTTTTATAAAGATATCCTAATAGAAGGTGTCAAAACATGCAAGGTCTAAACAAACTTATTTACATAACCATCGCTATAAATAGGGGAGAACAAAATGATACAAAACAAATGTACAGAGGTAGACATATGTCTCTAAAAGTGTGACATACATGTCACTACAAAATGGGAACCAATCTAAGTTCCAAGGTTACTTTGCTCGCTAGCTCGTCCGTGTACCCCATATAAGCATCACCTACCTGTCAATCGCATTTT
>JAIUZE010013297.1:0-13944 GCA_022085475.1 Heliosperma pusillum
TCGCTAGCTCGTCCATGTACCCCAAATATGCAACACCACCTGTTCGACCGCATTAAATATAAACACGGAAGCCAAAGTCAGTGGGGAGTAACTCCGAGTTCTCCCAGCCACGAAATGTCGAGTTTAATGAAACATGGAAAACATAAAAGCAATGTATATAGAGAATACAACACCTTAACATATATGATATGCTTCTCATGTTATGAAACAGTTAACTAACATATAACCTAGCATATGAAAGCTTATCATGTGAATTCGGTAATAAAATATAACTCGAGGTAGGGAAGCTGGTATGCTGGCTCAGCGGTTACCATGTAACATGGCCCTGATACACTCAAACCCTAATCAACACGTAATCATGTGAATCAGTTAACAATCGGGAATCCAAACTCTATCAATCCTAGCCGGCTTGCAGCTCACCTTCTAGAACTCATAGAATCATACAAACATGAAAGACCAATACTTCTACAAACAGGCATAAGTTCCTAGTACAGTTAATAGAAGACTTCTGTAACTCGAGGCTATACCACAAGGTAGGAAAACATCCTAGTCCTAGACTGATCAGACCTAGTAACAACAGCTATTCCATTCCCCGTCTCGTGACCATAAGTACACAAGAAACTCTACTAGGCGACCCCCTAAGCAGAGATGGCTAGTACTTAAGCTGGCTCCAACCCCAAAACGGATTAGGTAACCATGCCCCGACTTGGATATAAACCCACCAATCCGGGACACAAAAGCTATTAACCATGAACTATATACTCGTTAAAGACAGTACGGACCTATCAATGTCATGGTCCAAGATACTCATTTAGAATTACAATGGCCGAACCAAAACTAATATCTTAACTCAGAGGTTACCTTTAAAACATGGTCAAGATACGACTTAACATGCCATATAATTATAATTCTCTATGGGTACTTAGTCAACACGACACCAACCATATAATTAAACAGTCACAGGAAAACATCCTATCATGTGACTAATTGCATATCCATAATAATCAATTAACATATCGCCTCATATCTACTAAGGCTAATTCATGAATTAAATACAACCTGACTTGAAGACAAATCTCCCGACCCGAGTCCCGCGACGGGTCATCAGTCAAATCGGGGCTGACTAGATCTTAGTTTGACCAAACCCGTTGGATCAAACCGGCTAGAAACAGAGTCTTTATCACATAGACATAGACATAAAAATCAACATATTCCATACATGTTATTTTATTAACTTCTAACATGTGAATTATTATATTATAACAAAACCCCGTTTGACTTAACTAATATCCAATTAAACTACGATCTCGTCTTATAATTTCTAACATGTGAGAAATAATAATTTTATGGAAAACCTTTTTAATTTAAATATTTTACTTATTAACATTTCCCACTTGCTAAATATTACAAAACACGATAAAAATGACGATAACTCAAAAACCGTCACGAGTCCCAAGGTGGGACCCACGGGCTGAATTGGGCCGGACCCACATGGCCTGTTTTGGGCCCCACGGCCTGTTTTGGTAAAAATGGCAGATTTTACACTTTTTATTTAAAACCGTTTTTCTAATATTTCCCGCATGCTTTAACATATTCAAAACCCGTCAAAACAACAACCAATCAATCAAACATCGACACAACCCAAAGACCAAAACCCGGACCCACCTTGACCAACCCAGACCGGGTCTGAACCGGCCTGGACCGGTCTGGTTTGGACCCGGTTCTTGCCCTCTCCCACGGTTCAATCATCAAACAACCCCAAAATCAATTCCAACTTGTTTTAATCATCAAACAACCATTTTAACATCCATCCTTACAAAAATCATTATTATTAAAAATCATCAAAATTTGTCAAGAACACTAAAACAACATAAAAATCATAACTTAGTAAAAATCATTAAAATTCTTCAAGAACACTAAACTTGTTAAAATTTCATAAACAACATAAAAATCATAACTTAGTAAAAATCATTAAAATTCTTCAAGAACACTAAATCATCATAAAATTTCCTACAACTTAAAAATCATCAAGAACACTAAATCATCATAAAAAATTTCCTACAACTTAAAAATCATCAAGAACACTAAATCATCATAAAAATTTCCTACAACTAAAAAAAAATCATCAAGAATCATAAACAACATAAAAATTCCATAAAACATAACAATCATCAAGAATCATAAAACAACATAAAAATTCCATAAAACATAAAAATCATCAAGAATCATAAAACAACATAATAACCACTACTTAACATATTACTAACTAAAAATCCATAAATCATAAAACATGAACCAAAAATAAAGATGAACCAAAATCCAAATAAATAAAACTAAAGGCTATGTTACTAACTTAAATCCTAAATACTATAACATGAGCCAAAACTAAAGACTACAAAAACAAACTAAGGCTATGTGACATTAATTCGTCGAGTAAAACGGAATCGTTACCTTAGCTAGCCAAAATCACTTAGCACCAAAATATAAGAAATATATAAATAAGAAAACCCTTCTACTAGTCTTCACCCAAAAGATAAGAGTCCCCAAATTCGTCTTCAAACTCTTCCCCTATAAGAAATAACAAGAAAAACAATTATTAGAACTTAAACTTAATTTTCCATAATTAAATGTTGAAAACGATCTTGACGGAATTGAAATTAAAACATACGTGAAGATGGAGAACGAAGAGGAGATCCTAGAAATATAAATTAGGAAGGATTTAATTAAGAAATGAAGGATTTATGGAGGTTTTGCTCAAGAACGATGAAGAACTAAAGATGAACGATGAAGAACGCGAAGAACGATTAAATAAAGTGAGGTTTTGATCTTATTTTGATTTGTTGTAAAATGAAAAGTTGTTTGTGAGTCATATGGGGTGGGTGTGTGCCGTGAGTTTATAGACCAATAAAGGTGTCGAGTTTTGAAATTGTTGTTCCGTAATTGACTCGCGTTTAATAATTGTTTTACGGTAAACGATTAAATATAATTAACGATAAAGTTAATTACACCAAATATCTAGATATTAAGATATTGTATTCAAAAGTAATGAAATATCAAGTCCTATTAGAGGACTTTTGAGCCGTGTGGAAGGTGAGAAAACGGGTCTGATTTCGAGCGTTTTGCGAACTTTTCGTTAATTGATCGCTAAAGCAAATAGTGATCTAGATATTATGATATTGTAATCAAAAGTAATCAAAATATCAAGGCTATTAGAGGACTTTAAGGAGCCGTGTGGTTTGAGGTGATTCGGGTCTGTTTTTGCTCGTTTTGCGTAATCTCCGTTGACGGATCGATAAAGTAACAAATATCTAAGATATTTGTATTATTTTAATCGAATCAATTAAAATATCCAATCGTGAGTGGAAAACGATGACATGGCCTCGTGACTCATGCCAAAGTCGAGTTTCGATTTTGTTGCGCGCTTTACGATGCGTCGTGAATAGTTAAATGACGATTGGTTAAAAACCGTAAAAGTTATTCTTTAAATTCCAAATAAATTCTAAATAATTTTATTAAATTATGACAAATCTTAATAAATCGAAATAAAAATAAATCAAAAATATTATTTTTTTAAATAAAATTTCGGTCTTCAAAATCGCAAGCCGAGTCGGGAAAAGTCAACGGAAGTCAAAATCGACTAAAAAGTCGGGAAAAGTCAAAAATGACTTAAAAGTTCAGAAAAGTTTAAGACGACTTTAAAAGCCAAGAAAAGTAAATGACAACTTTAAAAAGTCAAGAAAAAGTCAAAGACGATTTAAAAGTCAAGAAAAGTCAAAGACGACCAAAAACGGTCTTTTCATGAAATCTCTCAAAAATTCCAAATACGAACGCGGAATTTCAAAATACGACTCGGAACAAAAATTCCTATATTAAAAACTTAAGTTCTACTGAAAAGTATCCATAAGCTATTGCTTAAGCAAATTGGGTACTTTTCGGGTTGTACAATAATCTAAATACGATTACTAGCCTACAAAACACATAAACACGTAAATGATATCGAGTAACCCTTCACCGTTACCTTTTCGCGTCTTTAATCGATTTCTAAACCTTCCTAGTCTCCACCTACATACAATTAGATAATAAAAGATGAATATCATTCACCTTGAGCAAGACGGATAATTTAAAAATCGAGAAAGACGGTAATTTTATTACCAATACGGATAGAGGAAGCTAAGAGGGGAAGAATAAGACGAACTTACGTGAATTTGAGCAAGAAACGAATGAGTTATGACGAATCTAAGCTTGGATCAAAACAGGAGGCAAGGTTTTGGTTTTCTTAAGGAAGAAGAAATGTTGAGTTGTGAGGAATGAACTAGGTTAGGGTTTGAGGGAGTATATGAAGGAGTATGAGTGGAAAAGTCAAGAAAAAGTCAAAGTCGCCTTAAGACAGGATTCACATGGAATCTCGCGGAAATTCCAAATACGAACTCGGAAATTCTAAATTCGACTCGGAACATTAAATTCCAAATTAAAACTAAATTTCACTGAAAAGTATCCGTAAAATATTTTCACTATAAAAATAGGGTAAATTTGCGGGTGTTACAGTATTGGGAGGTATATCCCGGTTGTAGTCATTTGTTGTGTCGGTGGCATGTGAACCACGCCACCAATGCCAAAGCCATGAACCACTACACGACAGAGTGGTATAGAGATGTTGTCTGCTATAATCCAGATACGGGTTATCGATGCATTAACCGTAGAACAATTTGAAAGAGCTTGAGAGTGTTTTCGCGTCAAGTGGGCTCCCTTGGAAAACTATGTTGGGAACACTTAGGGTCAATACAAGTGGAAGTTTGTGCGATATTATACAAACAATGTCCTACATTTCTGTAACACGTCTACTTCCCGTGTCGAATCGGCTCATTCTCTATTTAAGGCATGGTTGAAAAGCGCGAACTTGACACTTGATAATATGTGGTCGAAGATGCATGACATGCTTGAAAGTCAACACTCCGGGATTAGAAAGGAACTCGAGGATTCAAGTAGTCGACCTCGAATAACTAGTCGAATGTTGTCATTGTTGCTGGGGGTCGTGTCGACGAAGGCAATAGAGTTAATGGAGGAAGAGTGATAATTGAATATTTGTATGATTTTAACCCCCATTTTAGCTCGGTTTTGTATGTCATTTGTGCTTTGTTAAGCCATTTTATGAGCTAATATCGTCTTCTAGGCGAATTCCTGTGTTCTAACCTGTTTTGTAGGGAAAGTGACGTTTCTACGCCCTTTTTCTATATTCCCGAGCATTTGCCTAGAACACGACGATTTGAAGAAGAAAGCTTGACCATGTCAAAGGCATTTCAAGAAGGTCCACTAATTCAAAAGAGAGAAGAAGTAAAGACGATGTCGCAGTTGTCGGAAGATCAATCAATTGAGCGGAAGAATTCATCGCTTTACATCAAACCCTATCAACAAATCCGATTGAAGAGGTCAAGGGGGATGATGGAAGTCAAGTCAAAGCAAAGGGAGATGAAACGTTAGTCAAAAGCTTCTAGATAACAACTTACCTGATCGGGTAAGTGTGTACCCGATCGGGTATCTCTGCTGTTTCGAACAAAATGCTTCAACTTCCTATTTTTGTCCTATATGTTCAATGCTAGACCCCTTCCCCACGAAACCCTAATGCTATATAAAGAGAGCTCCAGCCCCTCTTCTCATAATCAATCATACACACAACATGTCTTCTCTTCTTATATTTCTCTTTAGTTTAGAAATTCTAGTTTAGATCATTTTCTTCTTTTGTCTTTAGTTCTTAGTTTATTTCTGTCCATTTCACATCAAAACATTAGTTTAGATCAATAAGAATTTCAATCTTTGTAATCTACTTTGTTGGGTTCAAGTGTTGTAATTCAAGGAACGATTATTCTATGCAAGGGATTTCTATTATCGTTATCGCTTTCGTTGTTGATCGTCACCTAGGTACTTCTATTTTATCCTTTGTTTATTGTCCTTTATTGCTTTCCATTTGATTGTTATTCTCTTTACATATTATCTTAGATTCATTTTCATGTTGTTATAATCGTAATTTCATTTCTTAGATCGTCAATTAGCGTCGTTATTATCGCCTTATAAAGAGTCTTAAATTATTGTCCAAAACCAACTAAACATGTCTATCCTAGTTTTCATTGTTAATATCATCTTAGATATAAACGTTATCATGAGTGAGTAGTCACCTTTCTAGGGTGTAGGGTAGCCATGTTAGATTGATTAAAAGATGATAATTAAATAAAAGAAATTGTGCTTTTAAAACGTTGTGTCTATGCATGTTTGGACTATAACGATAGTTGACGATTCCTGATCAAAATCATTGACTAGTATGGAATTCTTTTCCAAGGTAGAGATACAAGAATTGAATAGACAAAGCATGACATGGTGGATTAAGACCTAGTAAATTGCCTAAAAGCCTGCTAGACCATCTGATCTATGATTGTAATGAACACATCATTCTTACGAACTCACAATGAATTAATTGCATATCCTAAATCCAATTTAAACAATATGTCAATCTACATGTGTGAACCAATTTCCCTAGATGCTTCTCATTATTGTTAATTCATCTTTAGCTTCATTGCTTTCATCTTCAGTTGTTTTTATTTTATTTTCACTTATGCCTTTTCTTAGTTTAGACATCATAATCCCTAAACCCAGAAACTCGTTAGATAAAACTCAATTGTGAGACGACTCACAATCCATAGGAAACACCATCTCCCTGAGGATCGACTCCTAATTCCCTAATTACATTAATTTTTTATTAGCCTAGTCTGGGTAATTTATCTTTGTATCGGGCTCGCGACAAGCATCGATCAAATTTTGGCGCCGTTGCCGGGAAGCACGGTTTAGTTTTCCTTTTTCTTGTGATTTTTATCGCAATTAGTTTTATCTAGTCTTTAGGAACCCAAATTCCTTTAGACCTCTCTTGATTATTCATCTTAGCTTTCCATTCTTATGCCCAGATCTTCGAGACTAGGGACCCCTATCGCTTTAGACCCCGAACTAGAAAGAACTCTACGTAGGAAACTAAAGCTATTCAACGAAATCTCAAAAGTTTCTGATACTTCAAGTTTAGACCGTATTCGTGAGAAATACTCGGATATCTTATCTAATCTCGAAGGAGAAGAAGATCCATTCTCATCTCCATTCTCAAAAACCAATCAACTTTCAACCAACACTCCATCTTCATCTTCACAAAAGAAAATGGTCCAAGTTTCCGACCATTCCAAACCCAATGCAGATACACTTCCAAGGGGTATCGCTACACCCCAAATCACTGCCCAAAATTTCGAAATCAAACCTGCCTTCATCAATTTAATAGAAAGAAGTCAATTTGGTGGCAACGCCACAGAAGATCCCAACCTTCATATCCAAAACTTCCGTGACTATTGCTCCACAATTAGACAAACTGGAGTATCCCAAGAGCAGATTAGGGAAATGCTCTTTCCCTTCTCTTTAAGAGAAAAGGCAAAACTCTGGATCAATAGTTTTGACCGAGTTGCCTTAGGAATAGCCGACTGGGATGGTCTAGCTCTTGCTTTCTATCAAAAGTACTTCCCACCAGAACGAACCGCACTCTTACGGAGTCAAATTACTGGATTCCGTCAGAGAGGCGATGAAACCCTTTACGAGGCATGGGAAAGGTACAAAGAATTACAAAGAGAATGCCCTCATCATGGCCTTGATTCATGGTTCTTAGCTATCACCTTCTACAACGGTTGTTGTGGCGAATCGCGTCGTATCCTTGACTCCGCTAACAATGGTCGTTTCGATCAAATCGATGTAGAAATAGCTAGTACGACTATCGAGTCAATGGCAATCAACGACTCTCAGTATAGCAACTTGCGTGCTATGCCACTCAAAACCAAGCAGGACGATTCAAGTAAAGTAGCACTCCTAGAAGCCCAAATAGCCCTTCTGCAGCAACAAGTAGGAAGCTCTTCCCAATCCAAGGAACATGTCAACGTCACTAACCACGTAGTGGTATGTGCGACATGTGGGGTTGGAGGGCATAGTTTTCAAGAATGTAGAAGTTCGATAGAGCAAGTCAATGCCTATCAAGGATATAGGCAAGGCAACGCTTTCTCAAACTTCTATAACGAGAACACAAAAAACCATCCTTTTTTGTCCTACAAAAGCACCAACATTCAAAATCCCCACCAACAAATTCAACTACCATTCACACCACATCAACAGAAGCCTTACAATCCACCTGGTTTTCAAAACCAGAGACCTTCATCCCAACCTAACTTCAATCAACTTTACCAAAACCAACCTCAACACTAACCACCCCAAATTCAAAGCCAACCTAATGACTCAAGCTTGAGCAAAATTGAATCCATGCTTCTCCAAGTTGTTCAAAAACAAGATTCAATGTTTGCTCAACTTCAAACGAGTGATCAAGCTCAAAGTGCTGCCATCAAGATGCTTGAAACTTAAATGGCCCAATTGGCTGCCTCTAATGCCCAAAGAAAACAAGGCCAACTCCCACCTCATGGTGAGCAACCGAGGGACACCGCAAATGCTATCACCCTTAGGAGTGGTACCACTTATACGGAACCTCAACAACCCAAAGAACCAATAGTTGAGCCTATACAAGTAGAAAGCCAAAAATAAACCCAACCATCTACCGCTAAGGAAGCGGAAAACAAACCTGAAAAGAAGGATGAACCTGAAAAGGAACCCATAAAAATTCAAGTTCCATTTCCCCAACATTTGAGGAGAAATCATAAGGAAACCCAGTTCAGCAAATTCATGGAAGTAGTCAAAAACTTCCAAGTAACGGTTCCCTTCACTGAATTAATCACTCAAAACCCTTCTTACATGAAATTCATGAAGGATATCTTAACTAAAAAGAGGACTTTAGATAATGTTGAAATCATAGCATTCACAGCTGAATGCAGCGCTTTATTGCAAAATAAGTCCCTTCCTATGTTAAAGGATCCGGGTAGTTTCTCTATACCTTGCACTATAGGTACCTACACAATTGATAAAGCTTAATGCGATCTAGGTGCTAGTGTAAGCGTCATGGCCTATTCCATCTGCGAAAAATTGAATAAGGGAATTCTCAAATGCACAAGTATCACTCTGCAAATGGCAGATCGTTCTCTAAAACAACCTATGGGAGTTTTAGAAGACGTGCCTGTCAGAGTAGGGAGGTTTTTCATCCTAGTCGATTTCATCGTTTTAGATATGGTTGAAGATTCGCAAATCCCTATTATTTTAGGAAGGCCATTTCTACACACTGCGGGAGCAGTAATCGATGTCAAGAATGGAAAATTGACATTAGAAGTAGGTGATGATAAAGTCACCTACAACTTAAACAGTGCAATGAAAAGCCCTATGCTTGAAGAACCTTGCTGTTTCCTTGACATTGTTGACTCAATTATTGATGAATCTCTGTATCCATCAATAATTGAAGATCCTTTAGAAGCAATTTTATTGTTGGAGGATATCTCTGAAAACAACAATTTCGAGATCAGTGAGCTGGAAAAGGACTTGACTGGAAAAGAGATACCGTCAGAAGAAGTTCAAGAGTTCATAAGCTTAATTGATACTCCTGCCAAGGCAGAAGTACATAAACCTGAACTTAAACCTCTTCCCTCAAATCTAAAATATGCCTTTTTAGATGAATCAGAATATTGCCCAGTCATAGTGAGTGCTCTCCTAGTTGAAAATCAGTTAACCTCACTATTGACTGTTTTGAAAAAGCATAAAAAGGCAATAGGTTATAAACTTGAAGATCTGACTGGCATAAGCCCCGACTTTGGCATGCATAGAATCAATCTAGAAGAAGGCCAAAAACCTTGTGTTCAAGGTCAACGCCGTCTTAATCCAAACATGCAGGAAGTAGTTAAAACTGAAGTTACGAAATTAATAGATGCTGGCATAATCTATGCAATTTCTGACTCGAAATGGGTTAGCCCTGTTCAAGTTGTTCCCAAGAAAGGAGGAACAACAGTAGTCAAAAATGATAAGAATGAGCTCATCCCCACAAGGATTGTGACGGGATGGCGTATGTGTATTGACTACAGGAAGTTGAATCAATCAACTCGAAAAGATCACTATCCTCTGCCCTTCATTGATCAAATGCTAGAGAGGTTAGCTTGCCACAAATATTTCTGCTATCTAGATGGTTACTAAGGATTTTTCCAAATTCCTATCCACCCCGAGGACCAAGAAAAAACCATCTTCACCTGTCCCTATGGTACTTTCGCTTATCGCAGAATGCCATTTGGCTTGTGTAATGCACCTGCCACTTTTCAGCGTTGCATAACTAGTATCTTTTCAGATTTTGTTGAAACTATCATGGAAGTATTTATGGACGACTTTAGCGTCTATGGAATTTCCTTTGATAATTGTTTGACAAATCTATCCAAAGTACTAAAACGCTGCGAAGAAGTCGACCTTGCTCTCAACTGGGAAAAATGTCACTTCATGGTGAACGAATGAGTAGTTTTAGGACACATCATTTCTGAAAGAGGTATTGAAGTGGATCGAGCTAAGATCCAAGTTATTGAACAACTGCCACCACCTGCTAATGTAAAAGGAATAAGGAGTTTCCTTAGCCACGCCGGTTTCTACCGACGGTTTATAAAAGATTTTTCAAAAATAGCCAAGCCCCTGACTGAGCTCCTTTTCAAGGATGCACCTTTTAATTTCACAAAGGAATGTCTTGAGGCATTCAACAAAATCAAACGTGCTTTAATCATCGCACCTATAATCCAGTCACCTGATTGGAATCTTCCATTTGAACTAATGTGCGATGCGGGTGATTATGCCGTAGGAGTTGTTTTAGGGAAAAGAAAGGAAAAGTTCCTTCATGCAATTTACTATGCTAGTAAAACCTTAGATCCTGCCCAAATCAACTATGCCACCACTGAAAAAGAACTTCTTGCCATTGTCTATACCTTAGACAAATTCCGTTCATACCTTATAGGATCAAAAGTCATTGTTTACACAGACCATGCTGCCTTGAAATATCTGCTTTCAAAGAAAGAGGCAAAATCTAGACTTATCCGACGGATCTTACTCCTTCAAGAGTTTGATCTAGAGATCCGGGATAAGAAAGGAGCAGAGAATGTAGTCGCTGACCATCTCTCAAGGATAAGAGTAACTGAAATAGGATTACCAACGCCAATTAATGATTCGTTTGCTGATGATTCATTAATGGTGATTGCGGACTCTTCTCCTTGGTATGCTGATATTGCCAATTTTCTTGTCAGTCGCCAGCTACCTTCTGACCTATCTTATAACCAAAGAAAGAGATTTTTGCATGATGCAAAATTCTTTGTTTGGGATGACCCTTATCTTTTCAAGCAATGCTCAGATGGTCTTTACAGACGATGTATCCCCCAGTGGGAAGTTAAAGGAGTTTTAGAAGGATGCCACTCATCTGCTTATGGTGGTCATCATGGTCCGTCCAAGACTGTAGCCAAAGTCTTACAATCCGGTGTTTTCTGGCCCTCGATGTTTAAAGATTCAAAAGACTTTGTTATGGCTTGTGACGCTTGTCAACGAATAGGTCAAATATCCAAGATACATGAAATGCCTCAAAACGGCATATTAGAAGTCGAAATATTCGATGTCTGGGGTATTGACTATCAAGGACCATTCCCTTCTTCTAATGGAAATCGTTACATCTTAGTCGCTGTCGACTATGTTTCGAAGTGGGTAGAAGCAATTGCCACTCCCACCAATGATGCTAGAGCTTTGATACGGCTATTTAAGAAGATCATTTTTCCGCATTTTAGTGTACCCAGAGCCGTGATAAGTGATCGAGGAACTCATTTTGGAGAAAAGCAGTTAGACACTCTGCTTGCCAAGTATGGTGTGTATCACAGACGAGGTTTAGCCTACCACCCTCAGACCAGCGGTCAAGTAGAAGTCTCGAACAGAGAGCTCAAAACAATTCTTCAGAAAGTAGTCTCAAGATCTAGAACCGACTGGAGTAATAAGCTCGATGACACCTTATGGGCTATCACAGAACTCAACTTAGACACTAAGCTTACTGGGCTATCACAGAACTCAACTTAGACACTAAGCTTAGCGCTGATAGACGAATTTTGTTTGCAAGCTTATGAGAATTCTAGGATCTACAAAGAGAAAACGAAGCGTTGGCAAGACAAGAGGATAATTAGAAAAGAATTTAATGTCGGTGACCAAGTACTTCTTTTCAACTCCCGTTTGAAAATTTTTCCGGGAAAACATCGATCACGATGGTCTGGACCATTCACTGTCACATATGTTAGCAAGTATGGCTATGTGGAAATAATGGCTGGCAATGGTGAAAAATTCAAGGTCAATGGACACAAACTGAAACTCTACTATAGCAGTTCTATCATCGGATGCTTAGATATTGTCTATATGGAGCGTCAATCCCCAACCCAATGATTTTATAGGAAAATTCGTCGAGCGAGACGTTAAACAAGCGCTTCTCGGGAGGCAACCCGTGTTTTCCCTTTTGCATTTTATTTTTGCTTTTCCCTTTTTCGTTGTTTTGTTAGATTTCTTTGCAGATGAAAGCGTTTTTGAAGAATCTATGAAGACCTTCCTTGTCAAGTCCAAAAGACTAGCTTGGGGGAGTCCGTGCTCACTAGTAAGCTTCACTTTTCTTTCATCTTTTTCCCTTTTTACCCTTCTTCCCATTAAGCATCTCGTTGCATGTTCAGTCTTTGTGCTCACATTGAGGACAATGTGATGTTTAGCTTGGGGGACGGATTGCATTTTCCCATTTTGCATTTTAGTTGTTTATATTTTTAAAATTTTTGAATAAGAAAAGAGAAAATTTTAAAATTTTGAACACAATTGAATGCTTTTCATGCTTTGCTTGCTTGTTTATTATACTATCACGTTGCATTTCCCAAACTTAGAGCTTTCAAACCATAATGATTCAATATTCATTGAATTTTGCATACATGGGGAAGTCTTGTACACAGTAGGCATGGAATGAATCTATAGACGAGTACGCTTGATCTTGACATTTGGCAAGTTACATATATTGTAAGGTAGAACCTCCTTAGACTGGTACATGTATACCCAGTCTCATCTAGGTGTGTGTAGTTCTCCTTGTGATTTGTGTCATGTCAAAACGCATAAGTATGGTTCTCATTTCATTCCTATAAGCATTGCATTCATGATTCACAAAGATTTGAAGTGTTTTTCACTTTGAATTACCCCTCAAAATAAGTCCCTTCATACAAATGCTTCACAAAATAATAGCTACACATAAAAAAACTGCCTACCTTTTGAGCTAGTAGCTAGACTATGGTGTATGGGTGCTCTTTTGAGAAGATTTGTTCTTATCTGTCAAAGTGAATTTGGAAGAACGAAATTGTTCAAAAAGTGATGTTATGTTCAAAAGGAAAAAAAAAGAAGAAAATTGAAAAAAAATGAAATAGAAAAAATCGAAAAAAAGAAATAAAAGAAATAAAAGAAGAAGTTGTGAATATCTCCTCAAAATGTCAAATCAATAGAAGGAGTTTACTCTTGTGTTTCGTGTGTAATAAGCCAAATTGTTACTTCTGGCTTCGTTTTTCGTCTTTTGGGAGTTAACCGAAAGTTTGGATTGAGTATTCATTTATCATTGGTCAGTTGCCAGCTCATTCTGACCTTCACATGACCATAACTATTTGTCCACCTTTCGCCCATTTCCCAAAGCCTTCTTCTTAATTTTCGGCTTCTTTTCTATGTGCATTGCGATCTTTGACTTGTGTTTTGAATTGTTTACCATATTAGACTACGGACACATTTTCATAAGTCGTAGATAGGTGAGTGTCTCAAAAACATTTACACATAAAGAAATCACCTTTTACATACAATGATTGTTCGAGTGTGCCGTGAGAGTCCATTTGTCAAAAGATCATGCAAGAGCCGAAATTCTATAGTGAAATTCTTTGTGCTACGCCGTTATGTAAATCTCAGCCATGTTTATGTATCATTCTTGCCCGCGTTGTT
>JAIUZE010013299.1:0-13652 GCA_022085475.1 Heliosperma pusillum
CCAGGGGCAACGCCCGCTAGCTCACACCCGAACCCAAAATATCATAAGCAAAAATCCATCCAATCAAGAAACCTGTTCATCCATGAAAAACATGAACGCAACAGTCAGTGGGGAGTAACTCCGGGTTCTCCCAGCCATATCACATCAAACGTACATATAAGGAAACACAAAAGTTAAATCATGCATATATAGATATCCATGTGAGATACAATAAGAATAGATAGGCAATACGAGATATAATGATAAGCTCCTATGGAAATCAAATCTGAACCATCATGTTATTCAAAGACTCGGGAAAGACACTCTTAGGCAACCGAATACGGTCACTAGGGCTTGCATCTCACCGTTAGCGGTATAAGTTTGATAAGATTGAGACTCGACAGACAAACCAAGTCAAGTCATGCGATGATCACAATAAATCAAACATATTATCATCCATTCACGAACCAAGACATTGACGGTGTCCAAACATGCAATGACCATGAATAATATCATGAAATCACGCATTCAAGAAGACACGAGACGACAACTCTCACGGTAAATGAAACGCACTAGCATCGAGTACATGGCAAGTATGATTAAAAGGCATCCACGGGATAAAGCGTTTCCCTGAACTCATACACGATGCTACATTTCGTATATGTAGACTAATTTCCTCATGGTAGGAACGATAATTAAACGGCTCCTAATCTAAACCTGGCCAGATTCTCGGAATCACATTTCCCGATTCGACATGCGATAAAGCGTTTCGCATCCAAGACTCGGGCTTATAATATATATATGCCGAGTACCCCAAATTCGGTAGATCAATTCACGAAAGAGGCGGAAACACAGCTCAAGCCTCATAACAAGCGGTACGCTACATGCAAATAACACCACCTCGCAAGTACACAACAGTTGACGGCCGGGTCGATCAACGCATAGCGTTCAACTCCCAACAACGTCGTCGTATGCCCACTAACACATGCATTTAAGCAGTAGGATACCTCTCCGTTTCGACATTCCAGCCTTACGAACGGGAAGGTAGCCAAGGGAATGAGAATACATAGCACAAGACAAAATCGTGCTCAAACCGTAACATATGTAAAAACCGACTCAAAGTGGGACATAGCAAAAACCGTCACAAAACATGTGATACATGCGAAATAGATATCATATATCCAAAACATGAATATTATAAGACATTACGTAAAATTATACGATAAACCGATCATGCGAACTATTATAAATTTCGAGTTTTAAAAGTCAAAGGAAAACAACACAGCCGTGTTGCAGGCCGGGCAGGAGACCGGTGGCCGGTGGGCCGGCTCAGAACACAGGCAAAATCCCAAAAACAGAGAAAAGGGGTCTGGGCCGGTCAGTCGACCGGCGGCCGGTCGACCGGCACAGAACATCACACCAAAACTCAAAACTTCACTACTGATGTGTTCCAGGCCGGTGGGTTGACCGGTGGCCGGTGGGCCGGCCTGGAGCACCTCTTCATGCAAAAACGAAGTTTCCAAATGAGTTACTGGAGTGTTCCCAGCCGGTTGGCAGACCGGCGGCCGGTCGACCGGCAGGGAACCCCAGTTCACCCGAGAGCCTCTTACACTTAACCAATTCATTTCCAAATCATTTCAATTCTCATATATACTTAAAATAATCATCAACAATCAATATATATCATCAATATTCATCATATAACATCATTTACTAATCATAGCATGAATCCTAATCTTCCTAATCGTATTCTAATACGATTTTCTAGCATATAACATGTAAAACACGTAAGTGATACCGAGTAACCCTTCACCGTTACCTTTATGCGTCTTCCCTACTCGTCAAGCTCCTCTTCAATAAGGTAATAGTCTTTGTCGGGATCTTGGAGGTCACCACCTACAAATAGATCGTAAAAAGATGAATAAAGTTCATCTTGAGAAAAACGGGAAATTTGAAAAGCGAGAAAGACGATGATTTTAACATCAATACGAATAGAGCAAGGTACGGGAGGAAGAATAAGACGAACTTACGTAAATTCTATCAAGTAACGAAGAAGTTACGTCAATTCCAAAAATCGAATTCAAAGAGGGAAAGTTGATTTCTTAGAGAGGAAGAAAAGTGTGTTTGATTTTGTGGTGAAAGAGACATTAGGTTAAGGAGTATGAGTTGTGTGAGTTATGAAGGAAAAAGTCAAAGACGGTTTCAAAGTCGAGAAAGTCAAACCCGACTCAAAAGTCAAGAAAAAGTCAAACTCGCCTTAAGACAGGATTTTCATGAAATCTCGCAGAAATTCCAAATATGAACTCGGAAATTTTAAATTCGACTCGAAACCTAAAGTTCTAATTTAAAACTTAACTTTACTGAAATGCTTTCGTAAAATATTTCTACTAGAAAAATAGGGTACATTTCCGGGTGTTACACTTTTCCTGCTACTTCTGTAAACTTCCTTCCTGCGGGAATTTATGATCACTCTCCTGCTTTGGTTACTGTGTTCAATGATGAGGCTAGAGGTTCCAGATTTAGTTTCCTAAATTGTTGGATTGAACACTCTGACTATCATAGTTCTGTTCAGGATGTCTGGAATACTCATATTAGTGGGTCCTCTTCTTACAGGTTCTTCTATAAGCTAAGGCTTGTGAAAAATAAGCTTAAAACTCTGCATAAGGAGAATTTTAAGGGTATTAGCTGCAGACTTGCTGAGGCTAAAGCACAGCTTTCTGATTGTCAAATGGCTTTACAAAGGGATGGGTGTCTGAAGATTTAGTTCTAAGAGAAAGAGGACTGTTAGAAAATTACATCAAGATTCGTAAAATTGAAAGGAACATCTTGAAGCATAGGGCTAAAGGTGTGCACATTTCTCAGAATGACTCTTCTTCTAAGTATTTTTTTGCCAGGATTAAGGAAAGGACTTGTCAGCAAATTATAGGCCAGATTAAGGATAGAGATGGTAAGGATAGATTTGGGCAGGATGATGTTGCTGCTGGGTTTGTTGAGTACTATGAAAAGCTCCTTGGTCAAGCTACTAGTGTTGCCTCTCTGGATAAAGGGTACATTCAGCTTGATCAGTGTGTATAGGATGGGGATGTAAAGGCTCTAATTAGGCCCATCAGTTCTGAGGATATTAAAAGTGCTCTTTTTAGCATAGGGTCTGATAAGAGCCCTGGGCCAGATGGGTTTTCTTCAACTTTCTTTAAAGCTTCCTGGGATTGTGTACAGGAGGATTTCTATCAGGTTGTCAAAGCCTTCTTCAGAACTGGTAAAATGTGTAAGCAAGCTAATGCTACACTCATTTCCCTGATTCCTAAGAAGAAGATTAGTAATTTTGTTCTAGATTATAGACATATCTCTTGATGTTCTGTCGTGTATAAAACCATTAGCAAGATTATCACTCAGAGGCTCAAAGGAGTCATTCCTCTACTGATTGGACCTGAGCAGGATGCCTTTATCCAGGACAGAAACATTCATGAGAATATTATGCTCTCCCAATCACTGGTAAAGGGTTATGGCTTGAAATTTTTCACTCCAAGATGTCTGATCAAAGTTGATATTAGGAAAGCTTTTGACTCACTGCAATGGGAATTTATTCAGAATATGCTTAAAGCTCTTAAGTTTCCTCAAATCTTTATTGATTGGATTATGGGTTGCATCTCCTCTTCTTGGTTCTCCATTAAGCTAAATGGCTTCTCCCATGGTTTCTTTAAAGGGCAAAGTGGCATTAGGCAGGGTGATCCTCTATCTCCCTACTTGTTTGTTCTGAGCATGGAAATTATGTCTAGATATCTCAAGAGAATATGCTCTCAACCTAATGTATCATATCGTCCTAAATGTGCAAAACTATAGCCGACTCATCTTATATTTGCTGATGATCTTATGATCTATGTTCGTGGAGATGTACCCTCTTTTCAAGCTGTTGTTTCTACCTTGGATAAATTTGCTGGCTGGTCAGGGCTTTATGCAAACAAAGATAAGACAAACATCTACCTTGGAGGGGTCCCTGACACAGTAAAGCAGGAGGTCCTTCATCTCTCTGGTTTTTCTGAGGGTACTTTCCCTTTCAGATATCTTGGATTAACTCTCAACTCTGCTCGTACTACTGCTGATATGTATGGTGCACTTCTTAATAAAATGCAGCATAACATTCACCATTGGGCAAATAAATTCCTGTCCTATGCTAGGAAAGCTCAACTTCTGAACTCAGTTTTCTTAGGGTCTTGCTTCCTTCTGGTGTGCTGCAAACCTTGTTCCTCAAAAGGTGCTTAAAAGGATTCAAAGAATGAGTAAGAACTTCTTCTGGAGTATTGAGGAGGGTCATAGGAAATGGTCACCTAAGAGCTGGGAAGGTATATGTTCTCCATGGCAAGAAGGGGGGTTTGATATTAAAGAACTTCTTTCATGGAACAAAGCCCTCTTAGCCAAATGGATCTGGATGATTGTTTGTAAACAGACTGGTCTTTGGTTCTCTTGGAACAAAGCTTATACCTGTCCTGATAAGAGTATCTGGCAGATGGAAAAGAAAGATTACTATTGTGAAAGCTTGAACAGCATCATTGCTGTGAAGGATGACATGTTGCTAAGAACTGGTGGCCCTGATTCTGCAGGCTTTTTGCTGAACTCCTGGACTGTGGATGGGAGATTCAAAGTCTCAAACGCTTATAGCTGGTTCAGGATTGCAAAGCATGTAATCCCTTGGGTTGCTAGCCTAAATCATCCTTATATTACTCCAAGTCATGGGTTTATTGCTTCTGTTGCACTCCAAGGAAGGCTAAGTACCATTGATAAACTTATGAATAGAGGAATGATGCTAGCAAACCGATGTGTGCTCTGCAAAGCTGTTCTTTCAGTGCCCTTATGTAAAAGAATGCTGGTCTGAAATTTTCCTATGGATGAACATGTCAGGCAGGAGCTTCGACTGCAGGACTGAGATGGAGTGGAGCAGCAATAGAAGGCATAGATGGCATTGGAAAGCTAGCTGGTATAGGAGCTGCATTGCTGCTACTATCTATCACATTTGGCATGAGAGAAATGTAAGAGTGTTCAAGGGTATTGAGAGATCTCCAAACCGAATAGTTCAAAAGCTGAAATTGGATGTTTGTACTATAATTCTTAGTAAAGTTAAACCAAGGAATTATGAGTTCATAGTTTGTAGACTTAATAGGGCTTGATATTAGCCTTAGAGGTTATTTTTTGCTTAAGTCTTGTATTCTTATGTGTCCCCTTGGTGGATAAAATATAGGAATTTAAATTTTGTGCAAAAAAAAAAAAATTAAATAAATAATAATAATAATAATAATAATAATAATAATAATAATAATAATAATAATAATAATAATAATAATAATAATAATAATAATAATAAGAATAATAATAATAATAATAATAATAATAATAAGAATAATAATAATAATAATAATAATAATAATAATAATAATAATAATAATAATAATAATAATAATATTAATAATAATAATAATAATAATAATAATAATAATAATAATAATACGTTAGTGAGAGGAGAGAGAGGAGAGGCGAATGATTGGCGATTAGGGCACGATTTTAAATCGTCGGCTGTCTTCTTGCGTTGCTGCCACTCCGATCACCGCCACCCACCCAGACCATCCAGACCTCACGTCGCCGGCTCTGGTGGGGTAGTTGGTGGTTCGCTTTGAGAGAAGGAGGAGGAGTGGGCTTCGTGCGGCATTTTCAGGAGCGTTAGGCGATTGCGTTAGGCGCTTAGGGCTCTTGTCTGCCTGCCTTGCTGCGGCCGTCGTGGTTGTCTCACCACACAATATTCCGGCCAAGCCAATCCTGTCGTCGGCGTTTGTGGTGGTTGCCGGATTGATAGGGCGGGAGAGATGGGTGGGTTTTGCCCGTAACAAGAATTCGTCGGACGCTACTGCCAAAGAGGGCCACCTCGCGGACCACCCTATCCATCCCTGCCACCCAGAGCTCACGTCGCCGGCCAGGGTGGTTTTGCTCGTGGCTTTTTGGCGTTGGTGGTTTCTTGTCCTTGGCATTGCGGGTGTTCCTGTTTTGCGAGCGTCGGCGGCGGTGTCTCTGTCTTCCTCCATTCTTGGCCTGCGTGTGGGACCTTTGTGTGGGGTTGCTGTCGGAGATTCGCCGTCGGTGGGTGGATAGTTCTGTGCCGCCACAATTAGGGTTTGTTTTTGTTACTTATTTTTGGTTTTGTGCGTTTTTTGTTCTCTTTTTGGTGGTTGGTGGGGCTGCTGTTCCGGTGGGGCCGCCTCTCCGGTGGTGTTGATCCGGTGGAGCCTTTCGGTGGTGTGGGTCAGGTGGTAGCGCGGTGTATGTGCCTTCGGTGGTGTATGTGCCTTCGGTGGGTATGTGCAGCCGCATGGATACATGCACGTGAGTTTTGTTATTTGTTTTTGTTTTAGTCTGTGGCTTGTGCCTTGTCAGTTTCTTTGTCATGCCTGCTTTAGTCCGGTTCCATTGTCCTTTCTCGTGTATTCATGGGTGTCCGAATGGTCGTGGTAACGGCCTTACTAAGGCCGCCTGGATAAAGCATTTTCAGGATCGGCATTGTATTGATGGTGCTTTGGGTCTGACCCGTCAAACTCTTTCTGATAGTCTGACGGTTTTCTCTAATGCCGAGATTACCTTGAAGCGAATGGGGCTTTGGTTGTGTGGGGAGTGTTTTAAAACCCATACCTTTCGCTCTAGGTGTCGGCATGGTCGGGGTGACATAGTTCCGCCTCCGGATTGTGGCGATGGTATAGTTAGTTTTTTTATTCATGGTATCCCTAGACCTTCAGCTCCGTCTCACTCGGTTCTTTCATCAGATGATGGGGTTGCGCTTGTTCAGTGGTCTGTATCTTCGCTTGATCGTTTATTTTCTTTGGGCCATCGCACCGTGAAATCTATTCCTCCTAAGTGCCGTCTTGGGTTTGCTCGGGTTCTGAAGGGGGGCTTGGATGATGTGGCTGACTCTCCTGGTGATCTCTCCTGCTGGGTTCGTTTGCTTGTGTTGCCTATTTGTCTGCTTAAGACCTTCGCTCCTCGGAGTAATCTTGAGTGTAGGACGGCTGTTAGGCGACAGCGTCAGGAGGAGAGTATTACCAGTGCTATTCACGCTTGGGGGGTGCCTGGAGGGGGGTTGCAGCTTTTACAGGAGTGTTTGACAGAGGTTCCTCCTTCGTTTTGTGTGGATGAGGATCTGGTTTTGAGTGAGCAAAACCTCCGCCAGTGTCGGCGGAAGATTTGTGATGGTCATTATACTGCTGCTGTTAGGGTGCTTTCTTCCTCTGGCGTCGCCCCATACACTGATGCCACTCTTGGTGCTTTGCGTGAGAAGCATCCTGTCGCCCCGTCTCCTTCATTGCCTCCTTTGCCTGTGGATCATCATTCTCTTGTTGCCTCTTCGGCAGTGGTCTTGGATATGATTCGTGGTTTCCCGCGTGGCACTTCTTGTGGGAGGGATGGACTTCGTGCCCAACATCTTCTGGACTGTTTGAGTGGCGCTGCTGTGGCTGTCTCAGATGATTTGATCGCTTCTATTACTAGGGTAGTTAATCTTTTTCTGGAGGGTCGGTGCCCTATAGCCCTTGGTGAGTACATTGCTAGCGCTCCGCTCACGCCGCTTGTTAAACCAGGCGGGGGGGTTCGCCCTATCGCTGTTGGCACTGTCTGGAGACGTCTTGTCTCTAAGGCTGGTGCTTGTCTGGTTGGTCCTTCTTTATCTGCTTATTTTGCTGGCCTTCAGTTTGGGGTTGGGGTGTCCGGTGGAGGAGAGGCTATCTTGCATGCCTTGAACCGGCTCATTGAGGCCCGTGGTGGTGATGTGGGACTGTCTATGTTGCTAGTTGATTTCCAAAATGCTTTCAACCTTGTTGATCGTGTGACTATGCTACAGGAAGTCCGTCGTCGTTGTCCGGTTCTTTCCCGTTGGGTGGAGTTTTGTTACTCTAGCCCTGCCCGTATTTATTATGGGGAGCATTTTTTGTGGTCTTGTCAGGGTGTCCAGCAGGGTGATCCTTTAGGGCCTTTGCTTTTCGCTTTGGTTTTGCATCCCCTAGTGTGCAACATCCGGGATTCCTTTGATCTTACTTTGCAGGCATGGTATTTGGATGATGGCACCATTGTTGGGGACACTTTAGAGGTGGGGAGAGTTTTGGATTTGATTATGGTGGATGGGCCTCGTTTCGGTCTCCATCTTAATGTGGCTAAGACTGAGGTCTTTTGGCCTATTGAGGATCCTCGGAGTCGGCTACCCGGTGTTTTCCCCCCTTCTATTGCCCGGCCCTTGCGGGGTGTTTCTGTTTTGGGTGGACCTGTCAGTACTTGTCCCATTTTTGGCAGTGAGCTTGTGGCGAGGAGAGTGACTAAGACAGTTGAGCTTATGGACTTAGTCGCGAGGATTGAGGACCCGCAATGTGAGTTGCTTCTTCTTCGGGCCTGTACTGGTATTTCTAAACTCTATTTTTCCCTCCGTACTTGCTCCCCGGGGGTCTTTGGGTCTGTCCATCTTCGCTTTGATGCAGCGCTTCGTTCTAGCTTGGCACGTATTGTCACCGCGTCTGGGCCTGGTTTTGGGGATTGGCATTGGCAGTGGCGCCTTGCCACTTTCCCTTTTCATTTGGGTGGACTCGGTGTTTATGCTGCGGGGGATGTTTTACACTATGCTTTTCTAGCTTCCCGTTTGCAGTCTGCAGTTTTGCAGGATGCGCTCCTGCGGCCTTCTGGTATTGTATGTGCTGGTCCTACTTTTGACGATGCCTTGCGGGTGTTTTCGGAAACTACAGGTTCTGATTTTTTACGTGATCCGCGTGAAATCGCTGCCCCTAAACTTATGAAGAAATTGGCAGATATATATTTCGCGACGGTTGCTGCTTCTTCAGAATCTCTTTTCTCTTTGACGCCGCGTCAGCTTGCGTTGTGGAAGTCTCAGCAGGGTGCCCACTCTTCTGATTGGTTGCGTGCGGTTCCTATCTCTGGGTTGGGTCAGACTATGAACAGGAGGACTTACCGTTGTGTGCTGGGGTATCGCCTCGGTGTTCCGTTATTCGCGATATCTAGGCCTTGTCCTGCTTGTTCTCGGGTTTTTCCTGATGATGTGTATGGGGACCACGCTGTTTCTTGTGCTGGTACTGTGGGGGTTAAGCATCGACATAACCTCGTTCGTGACACCTTAATTGACATCTGTTATAGGTCTGGTGTTTCTGCGGGTAAGGAGGTTGATATCGGTTTGGTTGACGGGCACGATAGATCTCTTCGTCCTGCGGATTTGCTTCTTTATTCCTGGGACAGAGGGCGTGATGTGTGTGTTGATTTGACAGGGTCTTCCCCTTTGACTCAGACTGGAATGTCCGATTTTGTGTCGGGACGGGTTGTTGCCGATGCTGCTCAGCGCAAATGTGCTAAGTATAGGGATTTATGCGCGGCTGCTGGATATGGTTTCCTACCCTTCTCTTTCTCTTCGCTTGGGGAGCTGGGCTCGGATGCTGTTGACTTGCTCAAGCGGATCCAAAATTCTCGGTATCTCAGGATGCTGGGGCTCGGGTGGCCGCTTATATTTTTGCTAGGCTTAGTTTTGCTATTGCTAAGGGGGTGGGGGCCCAGATTGTCTCTCGGCTCCCCACCAACTTCATGTAAACTTTTCATTTTATTTTAATGAAAGCTGCGCGCATATAATAATAATAATAATAATAATAATAATAATAAGTCTAGGCTTAGTTTTGCTATAGCTAAGGGGGTGGGGGCCCAGATTGTCTCTCGGCTCCCCACCAACTTCTTGTAAACTTTTCATTTTATTTTAATGAAAGCTGCGCGCATCTTATAATAATAATAATAATAATAATAATAATAATAATAATAATAATAATAATAATAATAATAATAATAATAATAATAATAATAATAATAATAATAATAATAATGTTGAGTGAACCTACTACAATAGGTTGTGTGTTCTACTCCGCACAACAACAATTTGAGGGGGTGGGGGCCCAGATTGTCTCTCGGCTTCCCACCAACTTCTTGTAAACATTACATTTTATTTTAATGAAAGCTGCGCGCATCTTATAATAATAAAAATAATAATAATAATAATAATAATAATAATAAAAATAAAAATCACTACTAATTCCATCTATAACCATTCTAATACCCATAAGCTAACTTAAATCTACTCTTATTACCAACACTAATTATTTACCCTAGGGAATCCTTCTAATAACTAAATAAAACCCCAAGAATAAAAATAAAGGAAATCATAGGATAAGAAAGAGGTGAAGCTTACCAAAGACAACAGAGGAATCAAGAGGGAATGATCCTACTCGATAGAATCAACAATCAATTGATCAAGGATGAGAGTAGAGGACTAGGATAAGTAATTTGAGGTTAAGGAAAGTTTAGAGTGAGATTAGGCGAGGAAAGATACAATTAGACTGATTAGGATAAGAGTTATCTTAAATTGACCCCTTGCTCAAGATTAGAATAGATTCCGGAAAACAAAACTGAAGCATGCGCATACTCAGTTGAGTAAAAGGACCAACTCGATCGAGTTTAGGGGCACTCGATTGAGTAACACTGAGACAAGAATGAAACAACTTATTAGGTACCAAGACTCGAACGAGTTACACCCATACGCTACCGAGTAACCTACAACTCTGTCGAGTGATTACTCAACTCGTCCCGAGTAACCCTTAAATCAATCGAGTGCCACTCAACTCGACCGAGGAACACCCCAAATCGATCTCAACTCACACAGCTCAACCAAGTAGCCCCCTACTTGGTCACCACTCGATCGATCAAGGCTACCAAGGACTCGAGTGTTATTGTTACCCACATTTAGAGGTGATCATGGGCCAAAGTAGTGTTAATAAATGGCCCACCTACACGGATCGGGTCGGGCTTTAATAACATGCCTATTTTCTTGGCCCAAGCCTGGTCATATCCGGCCTATACGGACTTTTAGGGGAAGACGGGCTTTTTGTCTTGTAAGTCATTGAGAAATAGATGTTATATATTGGACTTGTATTACAATGATTACAAACTAGTAACAATTCAACAAGGCACTAAAAAACAGAAATGAAACAATTACAAACGGTATTTATCAACCCACCGAATCGTGTTGAACACACTTTCCTTAGAGTATTTCGACCCTTATTTCCTTGGGTATCTCAAAAGCTGTGTAGGATAAGACGGTTATACTTTGTCTTAGGCAAGAACAAAGAACACTAGAACAATAAGTCATATGAATAAAAGATAAAATACACTTAAACTCAAATAACTCTAAAGTTACAAACTTGACACTATTGACCGCCTTGTGTCCATATCCTTTCATGAGAGTATAGGAAGCCAAGTCCAAGCCTCTTGAAGCGGCTCCACTTCACACTCACATAGGTGAATATTTCATCGAGCACCTTGATGTGATGGTTTTATACCGTCTTTACCAACCCAATTCTTAGCTACTTTAGCCTTGATATATGTTAATTATAGTTATTTAGGCTCATTAATGCATTTTGGTAGTAGTTGCATTGTTAGGATGTGTTTCTACGCAATTTCGGTTTAATGTGTAGGTGTCATGTTCGAGAATCGCATTCCGAGTTTGGGAAGTGACTTGGACATTTTTACACTTATGTCTTGGACTAAATTCATGCCAAGTAATGGGTTAATAAAAGTTAAAATATTGTGGATTAAAGACAAGTCAAGGCCCAAAGATCAAGGTCAAAACGCGGAAGTAAGTGAAGAAGAGGATGCGTCACACAGGAAAGCCGCGTGGCGCGGCAAAAAGCCGCGGGGCGCGGCTCAGCATTGGATTCCGACGACTACTCTAATTCTTCTTTAATTCGGCAATTATGCTAATACTTTATGAGGTTTTATGAGGCTTTAATTGGTCTTATGAAGATGCTCTTCGAAAACCTATAAAAGGAGGGGTTGTTGATCAAATTAGACATATCTTCTTCCATCTTTTAATCATTATAAAACACAAAATAATTCTTAGTTTGCTTTAGTGAATACTTTTAGTATGGAAGGCTAACTTCCTCATCTTGGGTCAAGCAATTGAAATAAATGAATTAGTATTTTGTAAGACTCTTTACTCTATATTTTTACCTCTTAAATATTGATTAATATTCTCAATTCATTATTATGATTATTGATAGTTCTTGCTAGTTTGATGTCCTAGTTTGTCTTATCTTTAATCTATTGCTAGTTTAGGAATTTGAATCTTTTGTTCACTTACCTAGACATTGGTAGCAACTATAACTCATCAATTTGTATGCTTTTCATCGTTGTTGGATTGTAGGAGAATATTTATCATATGAATTAAAGTGTAGAACCGCTTGTGTATGCATTTGTTCATCTTTGTTGGCTTCTCTAGATATAACCTATGGTATGATTGAATTTAGATACGCTTGGACTAGATTGTCATCGCCATAAGGGTTGTTTATGTGCGCTTTTCGCAGTGAATGACTAAAAAGTAAGGAGAAGTAGAAGCTTATGTTTTCACAATAAAGTATTTTAGAGTAATTAGAGTCTAAAAGAGTCAATGATCAAACCTAACTCATTTGTGGAAATTGTAAAACCCAAGATCATTTTATAATTTGATCTACTCTAATCTTTTAATATTTTACTTTGCTAGATTAGACTCAAACCACAAATACCCCCAATTTGGTTACCTTAGAACTATTTACATAATACACGTTAAACATAGACCTTCCTTGTGGGATCGACCCCTACTTACACTTACTACTAGTTTGAGTTTGTAGTGGATAAAAATGCTAATTTGGAGACTCACGACAAATCTAGCCAAATTTTGACGCCGTTGCCGGGGAAGGCATTGTTTTTTTGTGTTTGTGTAATATTTCTTGTAAATATTATTTTAATTAAGGGTCTTGTGTCTTTTAGTTTAAAAAATTTTTTTCGATTTCCCCCATCAAGAGCATGAATTACTTCATCACTATTTTGAAAGGCTAGAAGAGTATTTGTTAGAACACCTATATCTAGCCAAGAGTCAAGGAATTTCGATTGGAGTTTTCTATAATTTCAACCAAGAGACTCAAATAGATTTGCAAGTAAAATTTGAGGGTGGTTTCTTGAATTTAAGACACGAAGAAAAATGGGATGTTCTTGATCTTTTGATGAAGAATTCCCGACAATTAGAAATGACCACTTTTACTCTTAATCTTGATGTAACACCCTCAAATTTGCGGAAAGAAAAAAATTATTTAATACATAAAAGAAATACGAGAATACAATACGAAGGTGTCATAACATAAAAAGGTCATTACAAAACGAAAATACTATTATACAAAATAAATCTACAGGACGGGAGACATATCTCCCGTATAAATACGGAAATAAAAGTGTGTACAATAATATACAAACTATGAACCGAATATAGGTCCAAGGTAAAAACTTCACTCGCTAGCTCGTCCATGTACCCCAAATATGCAACACCAACTGTTCGACCGCATTAAATATAAACACGGAAGCCACAGTCAGTGGGGAGTAACTCCGAGTTCTCCCAGCCACGAAATGTCGAGTTTAATGAACCATGAAAAACATAAAAGCAATGTATATATAAAATACAAAACCTTAACACATATGATATGCTTTTCATGTTATGAAACAGTTAACTAACATATAACCTATCATATGAAAGCTATCATGTTAATTCGATAATAAAATATAACTCGAGGTAGGGAAGCTGG
>JAIUZE010013301.1:0-29146 GCA_022085475.1 Heliosperma pusillum
CATCTAGCCTCTTACATGCATCAAAAACCAACATATGTGCATTAAACGACCGTATACATGCATGAAACAGCAATATATGTGCATTAAACACTCTCATACCTGCATACAATTCGTGAATGATTAGACCATCTAGGTTATACTTTTTCATCAATTTGAAACATTATGTTATTAATAATGAAGCTAATAGCTGTTCTTAAATTGTACAGGTAATATGGAAAAGGAAACTCCTACAGCTGAAGAAGTTGTGCAATGTCGAAGGAGTCCTCGTAAGAAGCCTAATGATAAAGGCGAAGAGGCAAGTGCAAGTGCAAGTGCAAGTAAGAAGCAACCTAACAAAAAAAGGAAGCCTAATGACGAAGGTGAAGGAACCTCAAGTGCGAACAAAGCTACGAAAAGAAGGAAACGTAATAATGACTATAAGACTCTACTTACGAGGATGAGTCCTTCAATGATAACTAATCTGATCAAGTTGAACCCATCTGAGAAGCAAATTGAAGCCATTCAGAGCATGGGTTTTGGGGGTTTGCTCAAGCTTCAAACAGAAGAAATCAATGGTCATTTAACACGATGGATTGTAGAGTCATTCAATCCTTTTGATTGTTCTTTGATGAATGGGAAATTAGATATAACAGATGAGGATGTCTACTTGGCAACTGGAATTCCGATGGGTCCATTAGACATCGTTCAAGTTGGGAGGTACTCCAAAGAGGAGGCTTATTTAGAGGCTGTGAAGAGATTTAAAGGGCAGTTTAGCACCTCAAATATTACCAAAAAGCTTGTACTAGAGAAGATGATGGAGCAGCGGGATGATGGAGAGGATTTCAAGAGAAACTTTCTTTTGTATATCGTTTCAACTCTGTTGATGGGTGTGATTGGTGATGCTCCTAGCACTCGCATGTTAAGTTGCTTGGGTGATCTCTCCGATGTTCCTAATTTCAATTGGTGCAAATTTGCAAGGGATCAAATGATGGACAATGTTATTTCATGCAAAGAGGCAGTGGTTAGTGATCCTAATACGTACTTTAAGGGCCCTATTCTGAGTTTTACCTTTATCTACTTGGATAGAGTAGTTTTTAAGTCCCGAACGGTATCTCAATCTTTTCCTTTGTTGGCTAATTGGTCTGACAAAAATATCAGAGAGAGGGTGAAGTTGGAGAAACACGAGGGGAAGGGTTTCGGAAAGGGGCGCGTAGTAGACATATTTGTTTATCATTTTGAAACTGTCCATGAAACGGAGGAGAAACACCGGCCTGATAATGCAACAAAAGATAAGGTTGACGGTAATGAAGAAGGTTGTCCCCTTGAAGAGAAAAAAAAATGCGTTAATATTTTAGCGGGGTCTGCTGTTCATTTTGCAGACAGTTATGATGCATTATCCAAGGCAATTCTGCAAGCTAAATCCAAGGTTCCCAGTTTAGTCGCCGTTTCCCAAATGCAATCTTTGGCTGATTCGTTGTTTGAGGGGTTCTCCATGTCTCAGCAGAGTAGAGAATCTGAGAGGGAGGGGGATAGGGAGGGTGCTGCTGGCGTGGGTGGTTCTGCAAGGGGTGATAAAGTGGAGGTAGATCAGAGGATGGAGGAGGATAAAGTTCAGCAAGACGAAGATAAAGTTGAACCTGAAACGGAGGAGGAGAAGAAGAAGGATGAGGTATATGGGGATGATGATTTTCTTGATAATCCCTCTGTCTTAGCTGAACTAGAAAGTGTTCTTAATAATGCCTACAACCATGTTGGTAAGGTGTTTAAAGAGCATGGTGATAATCTTGGCAAAGAAAAGATGGACAAAGATCTTATAGAAGGACCCTCTTTTAGTCTTTTTACTGGTGATGACGCGCCACACATCTCAAGAGTTCCGTGACTCACTGAAGTTTCATTATTTTAAGGCTCCTCATGCGGGCGTTCCCCATGCAAGCACGTCAGCTACACCTTTCATTTCATCCCCTGTAGTAGTTCAGTGCCCTGTATCGCCAATAGTTGTCCCGTCCCAACCATCGCCAATAATTATCCCGTCCCAACCATCACCAATAGTTATCTCGTCTCAACTGTCATTGGATCAATCGCCAATTATGCCTTCTTCTCCCCTTGTACAAGTGTCCCCAATTGCCCCCTCAAAACATGCCATGGAGACCCGGCAACCTAAGAGGGTGCTGTCAAAGAGGAATGTTGAGGTAGCGGATGTTTACCGTTCACCTTTCTTCATACGAAACGTGGATGTGTTGCGTGACTTGAGTCAGTCTGAGAAAGAGATTGGAGACTATGCATTTGCATGTGACTTAGACGAAGGGTATGTATTAGTCTACTATATCTCTTCATTTTTCATTGTATTCGATAAATGTATTATATTTTCTATTTATAACACTAATGTTTCCTTTTTTATACATGTTTAGCGAGGTTCTGTTCAGCCATACGGGCAAGAGTCTTACACGACGTGATTTAAAGACCTTGTTACTTGGTAGTAAAGTTCACAGCAATGTCATCAGTTTGTGGTGTGATTATCTGAATGACCAAAACAGATTAAGATCTCGTACATCCTGTTGCCGTCTATTTTTCACCGAATAAACTGATGTAGGTTTTTTATTTAATTTTGTTACAGCGCCAGTTATCAAATTGTAGCTTTTGTATTCTCTAATACATCACATAATTTAATCTACAGATTAACTCATTGGACGTCAACTTTGAAGAAGTGAAGTTGGTAATTCCTTGAAGATTTAAATTTTTTTAAAATGTTTGCTAATTAATAATATAAATAGTTCTTAGCCTTTTTATTTTTATTATATTGCAAGTTTTTACTCCTGTTGTGGCACCCACGCCACTTCTTTTTTGTTTCCATGTTGAGAATGACTTGTAGGAAGTTATACACCCAATGGATGCGAAGCAAAATGATTATTCAGTCCATGTTAAAGATGTGGTATGTCTTCATACGCTTTCGCAATAAGCTTGTTAAATGGCTGATTTAGGTCTACTTTTAAAATAAATTATTTACTTGGCATTGTCTTTCGCTTATCAGACGAAATTGTTGATTTCAAAGCTTAGTAACAAGATTCCAAAGTTGAACGCTGCATGGTATTTAATAGCCAAACTGTATGTTCCGAATTCAACCTTTGATATTGTGCGTGATACTGGAATCTACCTTATGCGTCATATGGAGACGTAAAACGGGACTAAGTTAGGCTATAGTTCAAAGCTGCTAAAGGGCGTAAGTCTCTATTACTGAAGTCTAATTTTAAGTTAGTGTTTCTATTTATATAGCTTATGCGTAATATTTAGATCAATTCAGATGAATGTTTATTAGGAAGGTCATCAGTTTGTTTCATTTTCTGCTACTTGTCTTATTTGTGCAGTTTCATGGATGTATATGCATGAACTAGCTTTGTAGTTTCATGAATTAGCCATGTATATGCATGAACTAGCTCTGTAGTTTCATGAATTAGCCATGTATATGCATGAACTAGCTGTGTAGTTTCATGAATTAGCCCTGTATATGCATGAACTAGCTTTGTAGTTTCATGAATTAGCCCTGTATATGCATGAACTAGCTCTGTAGTTTCATGAATTAGCCCTGTATATGCATGAAATATGTAGGCTCTGATTCTAACTTCACTTTTTTTTTGTTATTTTTCAGAGATATGCTGTGAAACGTTATATTGTGAGGGTTTGCAATCAAATTTTGACTTGGGCTAACAACTCTTTGAAAGTTCAAGTGACGTCTGATGCAAAGGCTTACAACAGTGGCAGTGGCTGTGAGATTCGGTAAATAAAAATTCTACATTTTTGTCTTATACAACTTATATCTTGCAATCAAATTTTAAGAACCTTTGATTTTCCGCAGTAATCAGGTGCGACAAGATTTATGCTATACGGATGCACGAAAAGAGTTATGCTATACAAATGCACAGTTGATGAATTTTATTAAGACAAATGTGGCGAATAAGAAGTAAGTTATAATTGACCATAAAGCATTTTTTAAAACATAATTATTTTTTTTGAATTTATATGTTTTGAGTGGATCTAATTACAATATATGCGTTATTAGTGATGTTGTTGTTGCAACGCAATGGTTGGAAGTTACCCAAGAAGCAATGCAGACTTTGCTACGAGGGAGTTGGGTGATGGATATGGTTATTGATCTTGTTGGTCTTCGTACAACACTCGAAAAACCAGGTGTTGTGTACTTTCCGACAATAATGAAGGTATGTATTCATATTCCTTAGTAACTACTAATGATTGTTCTTGGAATTACCAAGATTTTTGACAAAGGCTCGCTCGCACCTTTCAGGATGTTGTTCCTAAAGACGGTTTTCGAAGCCAATACATTAAGCTTGACTATTTGCCCCAATATTTAGCCAAAGCCCAACTGGTAAATAAATAATTATCACTGATTGTGTATCATGACGGTTTTTATTGTATCAATTTCATTTCCGCATGTTTTGTAAATATTTCAGGCGTTCTTTCCTTTCTGCGTGAACAAAGAACATTGGTTTGCTTGTGTTTCGGACTTTCATAAAAGGAAAAATTTCATACTTGACTCCAGATTGCCACGGCGCCCTGATGCAAGACATATATTTTTGGTTGATACGGTATGATTTTATGCCTAACTCGCTGAATGATCATGTGCTCGTGTGTTGGATTGACCTGATATTTTTTTAAATCGCTTATCTCAGCAGCGAGAAATATGTCATTATTACGTTTATTTTATGGATAACTGTCACAACAACTTCTTCTTGTGTCATATTCCCTGTTACCAAAACTTTGTTCGAGTCGATTATATAATCTGAATGTTTTTGTATAGTTATTGCCTGCTTTGGAGATCATCGCAAGAGACCGTCCGGGTTACAAAAGACTGCTGCAGATAAAAACTTTTGAGTGGGAGATTGTGAATGTGCCTCAACAAAAGAATAGGTACCTTACGTACTTAAATTATGCTTAAATTATATTACTCATCTTAATATATTTGATGGATACAAACCATATTTAAATGTGTAACAACTTTCATAGGTATGCTTGCGGAGTCTATTTGCTGAAGTGGCTTGAAAACTCCTCCCGCCGCCTCCACTCTCTCCTCTCCCTCCCTTCGTCGTCGTCTACCGCCGCCACCACCGCTTCAAAAAAATCCTCCCGTCGCCTCCATAATATAATCTCTTCAATCCATAAATAAATCTCGTTTTTAATTTTAAAGATTTCAATTTTTCTAGTTTTTTTTCTTTTATTTTTTAGATCTCTTTTATTTTTTTGGTGGTGGTGGTTATTAGAGGTTTTTTTTTTCCAGATCTAAAGTTATATTATTATGCATTGAAGTTACTTTATTATGGATTGACGTTACAGTTGTTAGGGTAAAAAACAACGACCACCACCATTTTAATTCTCGTTTTTTATTTTCAGATTTTTTTATTTATTATATTTATTTTAGATGTCTTTTTTTTTATATAAGTTTTTTTTTACGAGATCTACTCTACTATTTTTTATATATTTGTTACTGTACTATTATTACTGTAATATCGTTACTGTAAACTAATGATGGACCAACCTTTTACATATGTTTAGTTATTAATTGTCGAATATTTTGTTTTAATGTCAGGAAATTTAAAGAAAAAGGTTTGAAAAATCAATCAACACCAAAAAAGGCGCGCAAGGAGACTGTATATACAAAAAAGAGCATGACACTAACTAATCCGTCAAGAAGATAAACATGAAGAAGGCATCATTTTTTTAAGTTGAAATGCTAGTTGAGAATGTTAACATTGTAGTCAGATTTTGATGTGTGATTATGATGTATATTTATTGAAAAATTTCTCACGTTATTGTGATGTGTTATTGTCAAACATTATAGCATATCAGAAGCACCTGAACGGATTTGTATTTACTTGTTGTTTGTTGATGAAATGAATTAGAATTAGAACTTTTAATATTTTTTCCGTAACTTTGATGAATCAATGATGTTACGGTAATCTCGTTGCTGTAACATTGTTACTTTAATGAGTAATGATGTTACAGTACCACCATCACAAATCATCATCAACAACTACAAAAAAAAAAAGATGAATGCACTACATTTTCTAATTAACTAAACTAAAAAAATGGTGTGGACCACACAATAAATCAATTACTCAAACTGAGTAATTGATTTTCGCCAAAAAACTATGTAGATTTGTATATGTTCATGTTTTGTTTTGTCGATTGCAGTGTTTGTGCGAAAAGTTAGGGTTATGAAATTGTGACATTCATACCTGTATTTGTTTTCGTGAAAATTAGGGTAAAAGTGATGATTAGCTTTCGTAACATACTCGCCACATGTTACTGTAATAGCATTACAGTAACATTATTAATGTATGATTAAGATGAACTTGAAATACTGTTACAACATTGTATATTAGATGTTGTGTGTTTTTTCCAATTAAATTTGATTGCATCACTAATGATGAACCACATCTTTCGCATATGTTTAGTTATTAATGGTTGAATATTTGTTTTGAATGTTAGCAAATTTAAAGGGGAAGATTTGAAAAAATCAACCAATACAAAAAAGGCATACAAGGAGACTGTATATAGAAAAAAGAGGACGACATTAACTAATCAGTCGTGAAGATAAGCATGAAGAAGGCAACGTTATTGTAGTTGAAATGCTAGTTGAGATTGTTAACATTTTTTTCGTATATGATGTGTGATTATGATGTATACTTAAGGTAGACTTTTCACATTGTTGTGATGTGTTGTTGCCAAACATTTTAGCATAATAGAAGCACTACCTGAACGAATCTGTATTCACTTGCCTTTTGTGGATGAAATTAATTAGAATTAGAACCTATCAAAATTGTTTTCGTGTTACTTTGACCAATCAATGATGTTACAGTATCCTCGTTACTGTAACATTGTTACTTTAATGAGTAAATGATATTACAGTATCACCGTTACAATTTGTCATTAACAGCTACCACAAAAATAAATAAAGAGAAATCAATAACATTCTCTGATAAATTAAACTCAACGAAGTGGTATGGACCACACAATAAGTCATATTAGGTTATATGGCCACCTAAAAGGTTTACAATAAGATATTAAAATAAATAGGCTATATGAGATTTGAACCCATACCTATGTGCAAGGTTTGCACATCGCTCTCTCATTTGAGCTAATAGCCTTTAAACGAACTACATGAACTTTTAAATGAAATGAATAATGATAAAGTTCTTACTCTCCTGTTATTTTCAGAAAATGAATACGACTCTTTGAAAAAAATTTAACCAGTATATTATAATAGTTTATATTGTCATATATTTATGGTTTCTCAAACAAAAATAATGCTATATTACGCCATCAAAATAGTCACAACTTTACAGGAAATCAATGTAATGTAATGCCGACAAATTCTTCGTGCATTATTGTAACACAGGCCAGCAAGTTTCCATTACCATAACATATTAAAACTGTTAATGTAACCTATTAAACTGCTACTGTAACACATTAAATTGTAACACGATTATATTCATTACCGAAATAAAGTCAAACGAAGCACGCAATCTCCATAAAGAATGATCAAAATCCTTTCTAAATTGATCGACATAAAGAATAATGTTGACAACGACTTATATAGAATAATGTTGTTACTGTAATGAAGTACTCTTGTTACTGTAAAGCTATTACATTAACTTTCAATGTTTATTCATTTATGTCATGCAGTAATAATGTTACGGTAACGCAATTACTGTAATATATGTTGAGTATTTTACGGGAGCTAATATAATCGTCATAATACCCCCAATTTTCATGAAAACAAGTACATGTATGAATTTCAGAATTTCATAACCCTAATTTATTGACAAACACTAAGAACACATATAATAGACAATGAATATTATAAAATTGATGTTATAACACGAAATAATTCATAAAATCGCACATCATAAGATGAATCAATCGCAATCTAACAAAGCACAAAAATATGAAAACTTGTTAGTCTCACCATTTCATAACCTTGATTTTTTCGGAATTAATATGAAAAAAAACATATAACCGACATTAATAATCTGAAAAATCAACGATATCTTTAATTCAATAAGAATTTGAAAGTAACTAGACGACTTAGAACTAACCTGGAAATCGATTGAAGATGTGCAATCGAAAGATGCGATCTCAATTGAAAGATCTGAAATTGAGGTTTGATTAAGTTGATTAAATCGATTAACCAGATTCAATCTCGAATTGATAGAATTTTTTTGATTGTTGAGATTAATAATTAAACTTGAATTGTTTGAAAGTATGTATACGTAGAATTGTTTGACAAAGAGAAGGAGGAAGAGAGAGAAAGTGATAATGAGTTATAAGGTTGCTAGGTTGAAGTGTAAGTTTATATAGTCTGATTGAGGTTTAATCTCAGCCCTTGATCTTTGTTAGATCTAATGGTGTAGATTCGCGGGACGTACTCACCTAATATATGTGGATTCACCGGATGCAATTTATATATATATATATATATAATAGTAGATCTATATATTACATATATATATACTCTAATATATCTATATATATATATATATATATAGGAATTGAATCATGTGAGGCACTCTTCTTAGGGTGAGGCAGCTGTACCCATCCTAGCCGTCGAATATAAAACATATGGATGTTTCAGATTGTGCCAAGTGTCCCCAGCAAAATTAATGTGTGCACTTGACATTTCCCTCATTATTCCTCATTTATTCTGCCGCAATCTTCCACTCTTTCTCTCTCTTCTTCATCTTATTATTCCTCATTTATTCTTTAGCTTAACCTCCATTTTCATGACGAACAACCTCCATTTTCCTTGCGAACAACCTCCATTTTCGATCGCGAGCTTCCTAATTTTCAATCTAGGTAGGATATCTCAACCTAATTTGTGATTAGCTACTATTTACTTCACACTCATCGATTTCCTGTTAATTTGGTTGTTCACTTTTGTTCATTCTATTACTTAATTCGAGTATGTACTGAGTTGAGCTTTTTTTTTTGTATTTTGCGCTCTTTTTCTACACTTATGAAATAATAAATGAGGAATAAACGAGGAACAATTTTCCTTCATCTTATCAGCTTTCCTCCGTTTTTTATTTTCTAATTGAGCTTCCGTTTTTTATTACTCGTGTAATTAATTTTAAAATATACTAATCCTAATTGACTTATTGCAGATTTTATGCCTATTTTCAGTTCTATCGTTTCTTGTTGTTGCTTCTATGTCGTGGTAGTCCTCACCTTCAGTTTTCGATTTCCTCAATTTCCGAATCTGACATTGTCTTCTTGCATATTATTGTAAGTACTCCTTTCGATTTATTGTACATACTATGGTGATTTCCTTAATTGTGCATATTCAACTTGAAATCCTACTTTTATGTGGTTTTTCCCCATCGTATCATGATCGACTTTTGTGATTATTATTACTTTCTGCCTTCTACGGTTAATCTACTTTATTTTTCGTAATTTCATAGTTCACTTCCGTTATTGCAGCTTTGTTTTGCACAAAATTAATTATCTAGACTTCTTTCGCTTATGTTTTGATGTCATCATATAGACACTGTGTTTTTTTGTTGAAATAGTTTTCAAGTTGTCGATGACAGCTACATCAAAGAATGATTTGCATACATGGCTAAAACAAACATGGCCTTTATTTTGTGAATCCTACCCATAAGGTTTGTGAGTCTTGGACTTTATTTTGTGAGTCTAGGACCTTACTTTGTAAAACTGTTGTGAACATATGAATTGACTTTATGTAAGTAAGCATTTATTTGTGAATCCTATGCCTAAGGTTTGTGAATCTTTGACTCTGTGGTGTGAATCTAAGACCTTAGTTTGTGAAACTGTTGTGAACATATGAATTGACTTTGTGAAAGTAGACCTTTATTTTGTGAATCCTGCGCCTAAGGTTTCTGAATCTTGGACTTTGAGTTATGAGTCGTGAACCTTACTTTGTGAAACTGCTGTGAATATAGGTACTGACTTTGTGAAAGTAGGCCTCTATTTTGTGAATCTCGCGCCTAAGGTTTGTGAATCTTGGACTTTATTTTGTGAAACTACATAAGATAAGGTCATATGCTCACACCACAAAGTCTAAGATTCACGCATTAACTAGTTTACCCTCTTTTCTGATTATTATCACTTTTATCCTTCTAAGCTTAATCTACTTGATTTTTCGTCATTAAATAGTTCACTTTCGTTATTCTAGGTTTGTTTTGCACAAAATTAAGCGATTAACAGGCCAATACTTTTTCCGAAGTTAAGCGATAAGCGCAAATCTGTTTCGTATTGATAACATGTTGATAATGGCGGGTGCACAGAGCAATTGGCAATTGTTCTTCACTCGGGTTAGCCGTTAGTTTTGGCGAAACTTGGCTTGTTGTGTTGTGAATGTAGGACTCAAGTTTGTAAAAATTCCTTGAAAATAAGAATTTTCTTTGTTAAAGTAGGGCATCTGTTTGTGAATCCTACATCTAAGGTTTGTGAACCTTGGCTTTTTGTGTTGTGAATTTTAGACCCAAGTTTGTGAAACTACTTGGAAAATAGGAATTTTCTTTGTTAAAGTAAGACATCAATTTGTGAATCCTACAGCTAAGGTCTGTGAATCCTACAACGAAGGTTTGTGAATCTAGGATCTTAGTTTGTGAAACTCCTATGAAAATAGGAATTCAACTTGTTTTTTTCATCACCATAAACATATATATTTTGAAAAATTTCTTGTCTTAAAACTGATGTCATTTCCTTTTATATATAACTTTGGTATATATTTTTTTAACTAATTGTATATCTTGCTTGTTTTTGTTGGTATAGGTTTTTTCCTAAAGTTTTTGTGTTGTGTTGGTGGGATCAAGGGATCAAGACGGTGGGTTCAAGGGATCAAGACTGTGGGATCAAGACAATTCAGACGATGTTAATCCTTAGTTGTAAATCCACAATTTAGTAGACATTCGTTTCCAACAGTTTGTATAAGAGAAACGATTTAGAAAAGTAGGTAATTATTTAGTAGACAAGCAGCTCAACTTGCACTTTTGTGAATCTAGGGCCTCAGTTTGTGAATCTCACACTTTTGAATTGTGAATCTATTAACTTACTTTTTAAAAATAAGATTTGGCCTTGTGAAACTTGGGCTTTTAGTTTGTGAATCCTACAACTAATCTATGTGATGAATCCTACGGCTAATCCTAGTTGTTAAAGTAGGGCAGTCATTTGTGAAACTAAGATCTCAATTTGTGAAACTCTTGTGCAAATAGAAATTTACTTTGTTAAAGTAGGGCAGTTGTTTGTGAATGCTATAGCTAACGTTTATGAATCTTTGAATTTCATGTTTTGAATCTAATTTACGTGTAAGAAATTTCACACGTAAAAGGAATCATAACACAATTACATATTGTATTCGCAAAATATGAAATAGTAACCTTTAAAGTAAAACGATTTCACCCACAGATGTCTTAGTTTCACAAAATCACAAACTTTTCATAAAATCAAACTTAGGTTTCACACAATTACGTCTAGGATTCACAAAATCTGAAATAATAAACTTTTAATAAACGATTTCACAAATTGATGTCTATCTTTCACAAAATATGGTCTAGGATTCACAAAATCATTAAATACTACAAAATCATCAAATGCTAACCAAAAACATATTCCTAAATGCTTGAGTTGAAAACCAAAATAAATCAAACATAAAAGAAAAGTAGCTAAAACTTGTGTTTATTCAATCCTCATCATCCTGGGAATACATCACTCTTTATTCCGCTTCTTCACTCTTTATTCCGCTTCTTCCTCTTCTGGTGTATCTTCCTGTGTAAAGAAACAAACCTTTAATTAGATACTCCTTTGGAAAAATACTGTCTAGAACTCACAACGATGGTAATAAATATTCAAAAATCATGTCACGGGTTAACAACAACTCAAACATAAAAAACAAAAAAACATATTACTGCTAACATAGGAAAAATTATAAGTTTCACAAAATCATGTCTAAGTTTCACAAAATCATGTCCTAGATTCACAACTAAACAACTATATATGCATCATATAATTAAATTCTCAACATGACGGAACGATGATTATCAGTTTCGCAAAATCGTGTTTAAGTTTCACAAAAACAGGTTCTAGATTCACAAAGAAACAAACATATATACAATGCATTATATAACTAACTTTTCACCGTGACGGAGCGACTATTATAATAATCACAAAACCAAGTCTTTATTACACATGAATCATAAACACCAACATCAAGTCTCTATTTCACATTAACAAAAACCTAGAATATTACAATGTCGTCTTTAAGATTCAACCAACCAAGTTTTAGATTCACAAAATCAAAATCAAAGCGGCAAAATTGAGACATACCTGTTTCAATAGAACTATTATCATCAAGTATTGTGATATCTACAATCCCCATAACAATCAGAGCTGCAAAACGTCAAAAACAACATTGTAATTAATAAGAAATCAGGAGGTTGATAAAAAAATTCATTTTTGATGAAAATCGAGACTTATATCATAAATTAATCAACGGTATTTATGAATACGCTCAATTTTGATAAAATTTTAAAATTACCTGAAAATAAATTGAAATTTTCTTCTGAATTTGATAAACTCACGTTGTTGTGTGTTGTTTCGGTGATATCGACGCCCAATTTTGTAGAATCGCAGCAGAGAGAAATTGATTGAAATTCAGAACGTTGATGGTGTTATTATTATGAAGAAGCAGAGATAAAGTGTTTGGTGGAAATTGTGAAATTGGGTTTGGGGTTTACGTAAGATAGATGGTGTTTGGGCCAATTAGGAATAGTATCAGTCCAATGAGAAGTTTGGTGAGGCAGGCTGCCTCGCCATAATTAGCTGTCTCACCGGATTCAGACTATATATATATATATATATATATATATATATATATAGAAGTTTAAATGAGATCCCTTAGTATATTAGAGTCCTTGAGTCATAATCCAAGCCCTTGGATTAGGAGGATGAGTGGATGGGATTAAAACAAAATCAATGGTCAGGATGGTGAGACACACCCATACAAACCATACCCATAAAAACCCTACTCCCACTCTTTTTCTTTCATTTTCACAGCCTCCTTTCTCTCTTTATTTTAATTCTCTCTCATCATTTCTCTCGTACTAACAAAATAAAACCCAAAAATAAAACTCTCTTCTCTCCCTCACCATCAACAATGACAACCACAACCGGCCTGCTCCGCCTCCACCCGTTGACCAGACCACCCCACGACCACTTACCGCCGCCCTGCTCCTCGCTCTCCTCTCCTCCGTCGTCCTCCTTCTGCCTTCCCTCCGCCTTCCGCCGAGCCCACCTGCCACACCATGTCTTCCCCTATAAACTCCACTTTCCGGTCACCCCCCATCACCATAAACCTAAAACAAACACCCAAACACCACAATCCTATCACCACTACCTCTAGATCCGAAAAAATAAATTAAACAAATTATCACCACCACAACAAAACTCCTCCCGCCGCCTCCACTCTCTCCTCTCCCTCCCTTCGTCGTCGTCTACCGCCGCCACCACCGCTTCAAAAAAACTTCTCCCTCCGCCTCCATAATATAATCTCTTCAATCCATAAATAAATCTCGTTTTTAATTTTAAAGATTTCAATTTTTCTAGTTTTTTTCTTTTACTTTTTAGATCTCTTTTATTTTTTTGGTGGTGGTGGTTATTAGAGGGTTTTTTTTTTCCAGATCTATAGTTATATTATTATGCATTGAAATTACTTTATTATGGATTGAAGTTACAGTTGTTAGGGTAAAAAACAACGACCACCACCATTTTAATTCTCGTTTTTTATTTTCAGATTTTTTTTATTTTTTATATTTATTTTAGATGTCTTTTTTTTTATATAAGTTTTTTTTACGAGATCTTCTTCTTCTTTTTTTTTTTTTTTTTCAGATTCACTTTTTTTTTTATATCTTGTTTTTTAAAATTTCTGATGATTTTCTATTTTTTAGTTCTCTTTTTTTTTGTTGGTGGTTGGTGGATTTGTTTTCCAGATCTAAAGTTAAACCACTATTTCCTAAAGTTGCACAATTATAGACTAAAGTTACACCATTCAAGAATTTAATAACCAAAGTTACGCTATTAAGGACTCAAGTTAAGGACTAAAGATACGCTATTATGGACTAAAGTTACACCAGAAAAGACTAAAGTCCCCTAAACATGTCTTAAAAAATACAAATCAATATATTAAATCTCAATTAAGTATAACGTTACACTATAAATGACTAAAATTACACAAATAATAAATGAAGGTTCACTAATAAAGGTTAAAGTTACACTTATAAAAATGCGAAAATTAAATCATTATTTTAGTTAAAGTTACACAAATAAGATTTTAAATTACACTTGTAATGACTGAAGTTGCACTCATAAATAAGCTAATACCACATAAATTTGTCTAAAAGTTACATAAATTCAAATAAACTTGTTTTAAAGTTAGATAAATTCAAATTTATATAGTTGAAATCACATTTTAGTTTAAAGTTACACAAAAAAAAGATTAAAGTTACACTTGTAATGACTGGAGTTATACTCATAAAAAGGGTAAAATCACATAAATTTGTCTTAAAGTTAAATAAATTAAAATATATATAGTCAAAATCACATTTTTGTAACACCCGCAAATGTACCGTATTTGTATTTTAAAAATATTATACGGATACTTTTCAGCGTAATTTTAGATTTAGTCTAGAACTTAGTTTCCCGTGTCTAATTTAGCAAATCTGTGTTCGTATTCGGACTTTACTCGAAATTCCGTGTGAGTTACGCCTTAAGCCGCTTTTGGGCTTTTTCCCATATTTTTTCACTCACCTTATAACTCCCCTTATAAACCCTAACTCCCTCATTCTTTTTCCACTTACTCCTTCTTCTTCAACAAGTAACCAAAACCCTAAATCCCATTTCTGATCAAGATCAAGATCATCACTACTCCTTCATTACTCACCCAAATCCTCTAATTTTCGTCATAATCTTCCCCTCTTATCGTCCTCTATCTTATTTGGTAATAAAATTACCGTCTTTCTCATTTTCAATTTATCCGTCTTTCTCAAAGGTGAACTATATTCATTTTTTGTTGTCTAATTGTAGGTGGAGACCTTCAAGACCCCGACAAAGATTACTACCTAGTGGAGGAAGAGTTGGAAGAAGATTGAAGACGCGAAAAGGTAACGGTGAAGGGTTACTCAATATCAATATGTGTTTTATATGCTTTAGTTGATGTTTACTAAATGTCTAGTGAAATTTATTAGATACGTAATATAGTTTTATATTAGTTAATGTGTTGGAATTGGATGTGTAGCTATAGAATTTATGTTGGTTGATGATTGATGATGATAGTTGATGTTTGTTGATGTTTATTGGTGAAGTAAAGGTGATTTTCGTGCATATGTTGTCCCAGCCGGCCGACTGGCTGGGAGTTGGCTGATGTTAAATTGGTGTTACGAGATATTTTTGGTGTTAAGTAAGTCTCAGCCGGCCGACCGGCTGCCGGTCAGCGGACCGGCTGAGACACCCCTCATTCCTTCTTCTTATTCTCAAATGGTATATGGTCTAGCCGGGTAGCCGGCAGCCGCTCCACTCTACCGGCTGGATCACTCTGTATTTTTGATGATTTTCATTTGTTACTAAAGTGCCAGCCGGGTTGCGGCGGCCGGTCCCATTAGCCGGCTGGCACACACTGTAATTCTTCTTCATTTCTTTTCTTATACATTCATTTTTAATAGTTTGTATGGTTCGTTTATTGTATAAATTTACGTAATACCTTTAAATATTCATGTTTAGAATATATGATATTCCATTCGCTTATATCACATGTTTTGTGACGGTTTTTTATATGTCCCCATTTTGAGTCAGTTTTACATATGTTATGATTTGAGCACTAATTGTTAAGTGCTATGAACTCTCATTCCCCGGCTATACCTCCTCGCTCGTTAGACTGGAATGTTGGAACGAGGAGATGTATCCCAAATGCTTGTATGCATGTTTTAGTGGAGATATGACGACGTTGTTGGGAGGCGAACGCTATGCGTTGATCGACCCGGCCATCAAATGTCGTATCTTTGCAAGGTGGTGTAATTGCATGTAGCGTACTGTTTGTTTATGATGCTTGTGCTCTTTCCGCCTCTTTCGTGAAGGTTGACCGAATTTGAGGTACTCGGCTTCTATTTTTGACCGAGTCTTGGATGCGAAATGTGTATCGCATGTCGAATCGGAACATGTTTATTCCGAGAGTCTGACCAGGTTGAGACTAGGATCGGATTTTTATCGTCGTCCTACCGGGAGGAATTGAGTCTACATATACGAAATGTTAATCGTGTATGAGTTCAGGGAAATGTTTATCCCGTGGATGCGTATTGATCATACTTGCTATGTACATGGTGCTTGTGCGTGTCATTAACCGTGAGCGATGTTGTCACCGTGTTCATACGTTTGGATGGATGGTTATATGTTGATTATTTGTGACCGTTGGATGACTTGGCGTGGTTTATATGTCGAGTCTCTATCTTATCAAGTATATGCCGCTAACGGTGAGATGCAAGCCCTAGTGAGTATATAGTTGCCTAAGGGTGTCTTCCCCGAGTATGTCTATAATCGGATGCTTACAGTTTTGTACTTCATGCGCCTATATCTTTATATAATAAATTGCCTATTTATTCTTCTCGTAAATCACATGTATATATATAAATATATATGTATGCTTCTACTTGTCTATTACCGTTTAAGTACGTTATTTGTAATATGGCTGGGAGAACCCGGAGTTACTCCCCACTGACTGTGGCGTTCATGTTTTGATGGATGAACAGGTTGCTTAGATGGATTTTGCTTGTTGTTTTTGGGTTCGGGTGTGAGCTAGCGTGCGTTGGCCTCGACGATTCACCCCTAGACGTTTCTTAGCTAGTTTAGCAAAACAACTTTGATATTTGATAACGTTTTGAGAGACTACGTCTCTTTGTAGTATATTATACTTTATCTTGTAATTATTTATCTCTAGCAATTCAGGTACATATTTCAATCCCCATTGAAATGACATGACTATCATGTAAAGCCTGCAAAAGGCATGGTTAATGGATTAGAAATACTTGCATCTTTCCCATCGTTCTGATTGTTATTTCTCTTTGTCTACGTAATCTCATATTACATAAAACTTTCTGAGTACGTGTCTAGGTTTGAATTTAGACTTAGGACTCTTGGCCTAAAGGTAGCTCCCACTGTTTTACCAGTATCATGGGATAGGATATACAACTATAGGAACTACTTCTAGTCCCTCCAATACTGTCGAATCCAAGCTACTTTCATATGCATCATCATATGATGCAATGTACTGCATTTCCGTTGTGAAATCCGCAATGATAAACTGCCTGGAACACTTCCAGCGGATTCATGACATTTATATTTGAAAATGTCACTCCTACTTGGAACCTTTCCAATAGTGTTTTCTGCTTGGAACTCTTCCAACAGATAAATCTTCTATAAAACACAGCCAGTTTGTAATTTCAAATCACTTTGATCAGTTTGGAAGCTAAAGTCTGTGTAACCCCTTACGCAACTTACTTAAAATCCAAACATATGGAACATATCTTTAGTCCTTCGCAAGTACTAAACGATGTTCCTTATGTCTATCAAGTGACTCTGACTTGTATTTGATTGCAAACGACTCGTCATGCTCAAAGCATGTGAAATGTTGGATTGAGCATACATCACAGCGTATATAATTGATTCCGCAGCGGAAGCAAAAGGAATCAATTATCATGTGTTCAACTTCCCTGAACTAATCAAAGATCTTATCAACATAAGAATTTTGACTTAATGCTAATATCCTTTTAGATTTATCTTCATAAATCCAGATATCAAAAAGATGTATTCTACTTCTCCAAAATCTTTCATCATCTAAAATGATCAATATGTCTCCACATATAAGGCTGATGAAAACCATATTACTCCCACTAAACTTCATGTATCAACATAATTCCTCGAGATGTCGAGAAATATTTTATGACATGATTGACACACTAATTCCAACTCTTTAGTGCTTACTTAAGACATCCTCTTAAGCTTGCAAAATTAACTTAGGATAATTAGGATCTACGAACCCACAGCTGGATATAAAATATTCTACCTCTTCTAGAATCATATTCAAGAGGGTGGTTCTTGAGATCCAATTGTCATCATACTATTATGAAATGATATAATCGCTAAGTATATTCGAATGGATCGAAGAATTAAGGTTGGTGCAAAACTTTTTGCCTACCAATTTTTCTTTGAAAACATTTTAATGTTCATCCATGCAAATTTCGATCTTAAAAATCAATTTACATTGAAGAGGTCGTACTTCTTCAAGTAAAATTTACCAGGTCACATACCTGACCATCACGCATGGAGTCCATTACGAATCGCATGACTCTAAGCCATAGCAAGAAGTTGGGACTAGAAACAGTCTTTTATAAGTCACAGATTAGAATTCATCACTATTAAGGAGTGATAAAATTCCATATGACCTCTTAGGTTCCAAAGAAACAACTACTGAACAAACAATGAGGAAACCTTTTCCGTACTTATGCTCAGTTTGTGGCTCGTGAAACATTTTCTTCCACTCTGTCTTAGCAAGAAATAATCGTATTTTTATTGAAAGACAGCATCACGAGCCACAAATGCTTTGTTCTCGTGGTTAACGTAGGATTATTGAGCACTTGTTTCATACGGATAACTTATAAATTAGGTACGCTACCTATCCATATCGTATATGAAATAAAATCCGACTGTTTTAAATGTGCTTTGATATGGTGGGAAAAGAAATAGCAGACAAAAATATTAAGGTCCCAAGGTTAGTCAAATGGCTCAGTTTGACTTGACAAAGACAAAATCATATCGTATAAGGTTCTGTTTCTCTATTCAACAACGCCTTATCTCATAATTTGTGTTAGAGAAGTTAACTTGTGAAACTATTTCACAATACTTTTGGTGAAAATCAAAGTCAATACTTAGATATTTATAGTTACGATTTAGTCGTAAGTCCTTGATCTAATACTCTTAGTGGTTAACTAATTCACATCGAAGCTCTTTGAACTTTTCAAATATTTCTCTTAGCACCTCATTAAGTAGAATCAAACACAATATCTACTTAAATCATCGGTAAATAAAGTGAAGTAGTCATTACCATCTCTGGTTGTGTTTGTTATTGGACTACGCATATTCTTAAGTAATGGGGCCAATAACTCACTAGTTCGATTTCATTTTAAACAAAAAGGCCACGAATCATCTTGCCTTGAATACAAGATTCGCACACACCATAAGATTCAAAATCAAATGTTTTAGATGTGCTACACAATCCAGAATTAAGATTAGATTTGGGTCACCAATTTTGAGCCTTTTTCAATCTATATGACAAGTAATTTCTAGTTTAGGTTACCTTTGATTGGTATGGGATAACCATTGACCAAGTATAGGCATAAAAAGATACAACGCTTGTTCCATTCACAAAAGTGAAACACTTGTGTCGTACACTAAAGTGGATACTATATTCTTCATTTAGAGGTCATGTAAATAATAACGTTTATTAAAGTATACCTCTAAATCCAAAACTAGATTGATCACATTATAACTTTTATATGTCTCTATAGAGATAAAACTACAATAGTTATATTTCTCTTGTAAGTCGACATTTAATCATGGTTAGTCGTCGCACGATTTATTATATGCATTGAATGCATCGATGAAAACCATAATGGGTATCTAATACCCAAAACTTGCATTTTAGCAAAATAAATGTCGATCATATAGATATTATGGGTGATGATAGTACACCCAATTTCTAACTCTTTAGAAAACTTGGGGCAAATTCTTTTCTTGTGTCCTACACTATAAGAATAGAATCATCAAAGGTTGGGTTTGACACCTTGCTTGGATTTTGATTTTACTATTCAAAATAGACTTGCCTTTTTCCCTCGCCTTGTGCCAACATCGTGCCAACCTACTTTTGAACCTCGTCTTATTCTTAACAATTAAGAATATAAACATCCCTCTTTAGAGCTCCCACTCACTTTTATGAATCTCTACTTAGACAAGTAGATTAGAATTATTATGAAGATTATTCTTTATTTCATTCATGGTTTACCTTCAAAAAAGATAAACCTTTCATAAAGTGACTACAATATTTGGTTAATCGTGATTTCAAATAAATCGAGAAACCTAGTCGTCCCAACTTATTTGGCCACTTTTGAGGTAAGCCTCGATAAGGAGCATTATGACGACATACCAAAAAAAAATTACAAATATTTTCGTTGGAGCAAAAAGATTGATGCACCGTTGTAATAAGATGACGTCACTAAAACAAAATCAAAACGTTTTTCGCTAAGTGTGACTTATTCATATACTCTTCATAAGAGACATTTGCGATGGTGAATATGAGGATCAAAAGAAAATTCATTTTGTCATTAGCTACGGTGGTTTAAACGGAGATCGCAATCAAAATGCTACCGTATAAAATAATGGAAACTCCTTTCCACGATTGAACGGATTTACAAATTCGTAGAAAGAAAAATATTTGTCATTGCGCGAATAAAATAAATATGAACGAAAAATAAACATTCATTGCTAATATATATTTTACTTGTAAAACAATTTTAAACAAGTCACTCATATAGTGACCCCGTCACGAATTTATATAAGTGATTCCAAGACCCATCATTAGACAAAAATAGTCATCGTATGCTACCTTTATCTAAAAATGGTAAGTCAAAACTTGACTAATTCTACCCTTAGAACTCTTGGTTGACGGATTTTAACTAAATCCATCTCCTAGTCCCAAGATAACGCTTATCTCGTTGAGTCCAATCCAATTTTAGCTTGTGATCGTATCACCCTACTTACCCGAGGTAAAAAGGGACCCACGAGCGTGGTAGCCCTAATGAACACGAGATTCATAGGTGTTACTAATTGGTAAGGTTAATCTCAATTTTTTATTAAGTTATGTGAGAGGTCTTGTCAATTTAATTATTAATTCCCTATAAGTGAACTAAATCGGTGAATTTTGAATAACGTTGAATTGACAATCCAGAAATAAAATAAAAATGCATGTTGGCGATTTTGGCATGAGCGGAAAACATGAAGCAAGCAAATAATAAATCCTAGTATGGCCACCTAGCTAATCTAATTAACTAGTAGATTACAAAATCGGAAACCAACTCCTTGGCCCCTTGCCTCTTCATGGAACACGCTCTAAAAAGGGTCCGTCTTTTGCAACACCGACTTCGGGAATCTTCGTCTTCATAATAATTAATTACAAAAGATACAAATAAAATTCCTATTATACATTTGATCTAAAATGAAATTAAAATTATTACAAACGGCGATACGAGATAGCAAATAAAATTATAACCGAGTCGGTATTCCCTTACACTACAAGAAATCTTGTTTCAGGCGACTGTATTAAGGCGACTGATTCTAATAGTCGCCAATTTAGCGACGGAAAATATATTCGGGCGACCGAAAATAGTCGCCAAATTGGCGACTGAAACAATAATGCAAGATTATATAAAAAAACTCGGGCGACTGAAATCAGTCGCCAAATTGGCGACTGAAACAGCCTTTTGGCGACTGATTTCAGTCGCCAAATTGGCGACTACCAAATTCAGTCGCCAATTTGTGTATTATTCCAGAACAACACAAACTCATCCGCATTCATCCGCTTTATTCATTTTTTTCTTCAAACCCGAAAAAACCCCAACTACAAAGTCGCCACCACCACTACTCCACTCCCTTAACCACCACTCCGACCACCACTCCGACACTAGCTCCACCGGTTCTTTGTGCTCTCCTTCTTCTTGTGTTGCTTTGTTTCTTCTAATTGGTGAAGGTATATTTGTTCTAATTTCAATCCTTCAATTAATTTAGCTTGTTTGTTTAATTTGTGATTCCTACTTGTATTTAGTTGATTTTATATGTTTATATAAACATTTGTGATGATTATTGGTTTAGATGTTAAGTGTTTGTTGTAAATTGAATCCTTAGATTAATTGGGGGTTTTTGATTAGTGGTAGTGTTGTTGATATTATTAGTGTTGCTAGTATTAATTTTGTTGGTATTGTTAATTTTGATTTGGGTTAGTGTTGTTAGTAATGGGGATTTGATAATTTTCATGATTTGTGTTAGTGTTGGTAGTATAGGGGTTTTGGTTAGTGTTTTTTGATTAGTTTTAGTATGTTAATAATATTAGTGTTATTAGTATTATTTTGTTAGTATTGATGATTTTGATTTGTGTTAGTGTATTTCGTATTAAGGTTTTGATAAATATGATTGTTTGTGTTAGTGTTGTTACTATTTGGGGTTTTGATTAGTGTTAGTATTTTTTGTACTTGTTGTGTTGGTTAATGTTTAGATTAAAATGAAGAGATTGGAGCGTACATGGATGTACGAAGATAGACTTGATAAGAAAAGACGTCCTACCGCTAGATTTATAAAGGGGGGTGCCGAGTTTATTGAATTTGCTAGACAACAAGACGAGTATGATTTAGTAGCACAGAAACTTAGGTGTCCTTGTATTAAATGCAAAAACATGAAATATCTACATGACATTGAGGTTCAAGAACATCTTTATACAAACGGGTTTTGTCCAAACTACTACAATTGGATTTCTCATGGAGAATCATTTTTCTCACTTCCCGAACAATCTCAAATCCCACAAAATGAGAACCCATATAGAGATATGGTAGTTGATGCATTTGAGTCTAATATTTTCAATAATGATCATATACCAATGAGTGAAGAAGAACCACACCCACAAGCAAAAACCTTTTTTGATATGTTAAAGGCGAGTGAAAAACCATTATATGAAGGGAGCAAAATGTCATTGTTAGAAGCCGCATCTAGGATAGTAACTTTGAAATGTGAGTACAATTTGCCATTTACTTGTGTTGATGGCATTGCTTCTTTGATTGAGGATGTTATCCCCGATAATAATGTCATGACCCGATCATTCTACAATACCAAAAAAGTAGTGAAAGGTCTAGAACTTCCGCATTACAAGATTGATGCATGTCCCGATGGATGTATGCTCTTTTTGAAGGATGATGCTTTGCTTGACAAGTGTAGTAAATGTGAAAAGGCTAGATATAAGACAATTGAGGGAAGTATTGTCTTGAAGGGTAAAAAGGGAAAGAATGAAAAAAAGAGAGGTGAAAAGAGTAAGAAACCAATACCCGAAAATCCCGTAACTTACTTTCCTCTAGCTCCTAGACTTCAAAGAATGTTTGCTACCAAAAACATTGCCGAGCAAATGAGATGGCACAAGGAAAATCCCCGTACTCCGGGAAAGATGTGTCATCCGAGTGATGGAGAGGAATGGAAGCGGTTTGATATGCTTTACCCCGACTTTGCTGAGGAACCCCGTAATGTGCGACTTGGCCTTTGTACGGATGGTTTTGCTCCATTTGGCCAGTTTGGTAGAAAGTACTCTTCTTGGCCCGTAATGGTCACTCCATACAACTTACCACCTTGGTTATGTATGAAAAAACAATTCATCTTCTTGTCACTAATTATTCCTGGCCCTGATAATCCAAAAACCGCCTTAGATGTTTATTTGCAACCTTTGGTGGAAGAATTGAAACAATTGTGGGAAGTAGGTGTGCAAACATATGATGTGTCTTTAAAGCAAAATTTTCAACTAAGAGCTTCATTGTTGTGGACCATTAATGATTTTCCCGCCTACGGTATGCTATCTGGATGGTCTACCGCGGGAAAAAAGGCATGTCCTTGTTGCATGTACCAAAGCAAAGCATTTTCGCTTCCTTGTTCCCACAAAGTGAGTTGGTTTGATTGTCATAGACAATTCTTACCGGAGGGGCATGCCTTTAGGAGCAACAAAAAAGCTTTCAGAAAAGGTAAAGTGGAGCGCAATCATGTTGTAGATCGATTTCCGGGGGATAAGGTGTGGGATATGGTTTGTGATTTGTCACGTACTATTGATTGTACTAAAGCAGAGACGGAGGTGCTGAAGAAGAAGAAAATTGGTTGGTTTAAAAGAAGCATTTTTTGGGATCTTCCTTATTGGAAAACGATGTTAATTAGGCACAATTTGGATGTAATGCATATAGAAAAGAACTTCTTTGAGCAACTGATTCACACGATTATGGATGTAAAGGGAAAGACTTGTGATACTGTTAAATCAAGAGAAGATTTGAAGACAATTTGCCATCGTCCCAATCTTCACATTCGTAGCGATGAGTCTTTGCCAAAATCTATTTTTACACTTGACAAAGCTCAAAGGAAGGTCTTATGTGAGTGGTTAAGAAAGTTAAAATTTCCTGACGGATATGCATCCGATTTTAGTCGATGTGTTGATATGAAGGAGCTAAAGTTGCAAGGCTTGAAAAGTCATGATTGTCATATCTTCATGGAACGATTATTACCTGTATCTTTGAGACATCTCCTCCCCACTCCTGTGTGGAATGCAATTGTTGAGATAAGTCAATTTTTTCGAGATTTATGTTCGTCTTCAATATGTGTTGATGACATGATTCGTCTTGAGGAGCAAATACCAGAGATATTGTGTAAGTTCGAGATGATATTTCCTCCATCATTTTTTAATTCCATGGAGCATGTACCGATACATTTGCCTTACGAAGCCAAAGTTGGAGGCCCCGTCCAATATAGGTGGATGTATCCATTTGAAAGGTAAGATCACTAAGTAGTAATTAAATTATAATTATTATCGTACTATCTCTTTAATTGATTTAATATTTTTACACTAGTCTTAACAACTATTAATCCCATCAATTATTGAATAGGTTTCTTAATCACGTGAAGAAGAAAATTGGTAACTATTAATCCCACCAATGTCTTTAATTTATTAGTTTATAATTATATTACATTATTATTTACCATAAATGCATACTATTCCATAATTTATTTTTCAGGTTTTCATCTCAAAAGGTTGTACGCGGTTGTACTCAGAGTACAAAGCAGAAGATGACGGGAGTTGCTCCTACTTGTTGGACCAAGGCTACCTCTGCACAAAAAGAGGAGTGGTTCAATAATTTTAGGGTATATTATTTTTGTTTATATTTTCTTATATTATTATAGTTTTTAATTAATAATTTATTTTACTAATACTTACCTTTTAAATTGTAGAAAACATTTGACTGGCCGGCCGGAATAGAGTATATTGTACGTCAAAGGTACAATGAGACGTGCACTAGACGGTTAAGGGACAACATGTATAAGGTTGTCAAGAGGAAGAAGGAGCCGGAGCATATGAGAGGTATTTAATTGTTTTTGTTATTTGTATATATATAGTTATATTTTTACACATTTTATCATATTTTATTATAATACTTATTTAACTTGTAGGTGGTGCATATGAAGATATGCTTAAGTATCGTGAAACTGAGGAGTTTCAGGCTAGGTCGGCCCAAGCATCCAAAAATAAAAAAGGAGGAAAGAAAGATGGAGCGGCTGAGCCGTCGCATCACGCAGGATCTCGATCTTTCCTTAGCCTAGTTTTGGGTGTAAGTTATAATTTCCACTTTTTCCTCCATTTGAAAATTATAACTTAAATTCTTTTTATTATTAAAATTTTCTTATACAAGTCTTTAATTTTTTCTTTTAGAAGGGTAAGAAGAAAAAAGCTAACACGCCCACAGCTCCGGAGCTCTTCCTTGACACCCATTCCCGGCTCGAAGACAATAGAAGATATTGGATCAAACCAAAAGATAAGGAATTATATGTAAGTTTCAAGCATTTTTGTATTTTTACAATAAGTTCAATTTTTTGAATGTTTAACCAATATTGTAGCTATTTTTAATAACAATGTTTATATTTTGTAGGAAGCATTTTCCGCCGAGAAACTTAGGCATCCCGAGAAACCCGATAACGAGATTTGGTTCGACTTAGTAAAGGGTTTCAAGAAGGGGAACGTCTACGGGATTGGGTCGGCAAAGAACGTATTTTACGAAACTCCAAGGGGAAGAATGTCGTCCACCTCAAACCAAACCTACGAGCCGACAGTCGTGGGAAGACTCCAAGCCGCACTTGACGAGGAAAAAAGAAAAAACGCGGAAAGGGATGAAGAATTAAGGATAATGAAAGAGAAATTCAAGGCTTGGGAAAGCAGGTTTGAGAATTGCAACCAAGGTCCCCCTCCCTATCGGCGGGATTATGATGAAGGCAATGGAAGTGGTGGATTCCAGGCCGAATCCAATATAAACCTTGGCTTCTGATATAGTTTAGAAACTTGTTACTTGAAACAATTTATGGTTGAAACAATTCCGTTTAAGAAAATTTGTAAACTTGAAACAATTTTTTTTATCTATATGAGGATGTTGGTTTCACATCGTGTTGTTGTAAATGTGTGAAATCTTTGTGTTTTCTTGTATACTTGCAGGTAGGGTATGATGGTATGGTATGGTAGGATGAAAACGGAAATTTTCATGCAATATCACAGGTATTTTGGCGACTGAAATGTTCATTTGGCGACTATTTTCAGTCGCCAAAACCCCTGTATTTTTGCAAAGTGAAAATCCATTTGCGACTGCTTGGCGACTGAAATCAGTCGCCAAATTGGCGACTGATACTATGGTAGTCGCCAAAATGGCGACTGATGGCGACTGATTTCAGTCGCCAAATTGGTGACTACATAAGCTTTCAGTCGCCAATTTGAGCGACTGATTTCAGTCGCCATTTTCCCAAATTGGCGACGTTTTTTGCAGTCGCCAAATTTGGCGACTGAAAGTAGTCGCCCGAATGTTTTTTGGCGACTAATGACAGCGACTGGGTCTTGGCGACTGATTTCAGTCGCCAAGTTCATTTTAGCGACTGACATCAGTCGCCAATATCAGTCGCCTGAATGTTGTTTTCTTGTAGTGTTACATTACGGGTAATACCGATTTAAATAATCTAAACAATACTAGGTAAAACTTGCATTAAAAATTAAACAAATGACATTCATTCATTCAACAATAACATCATAAATAAAATGCTGTAAAAATCATACCAAAATCGCCCTTAATACTTATCATGCTCATTCTAGCTCGGTTTTATGGATTTTATCGATTTTTAAACATTAAAAATCACTAATCAACACTTAAATCGTATTTAAGCTCAAACTGATTATCTAAACTGATTTAGAACTCAAAGTTAGTCCCCGCTAACTTTGTTTGTATTTAATTAGTTCAAATTGATCGTATTTGCTAAATATAGAGGTTTAATCATAACATTTATGAAATAAACCCAAAATAAAATATAAAAATCATAACAATTTAAAACCAAAAATTTTGTACATTCTGGAACATTTCCAGGAACTCTAAAAGTCATAAAAATTTGCCCAAAAAATTTGAATTAATTTTATGAACAAATAACTTTGTATTCAACGGTTTTATCAAATAAAAACCATTAAATATAGTAAAATAGTGAAAACAATTACAAACTTTCACCAAGATGATATAGATCAAATTATAAACTGTACCAAAAAATTTCAATACCAGAAAAAGACGTTTCAATTTTATGAACATAATAATCTCACTTTATTGACTTTTATCTCATAAAAATCAATAATCATGCAAAACTTAACTAAAAGTAATGAAATTTTACATAAAGTATGTACAATATGCATCTGAGATCATATAAAAATTTCATGACCAGAATCAACATTCAACTATTTTTAGTTAACTTTTAACATAAAACATGCATGTTAACATGATTTAAAGGCCATAAATCAAAATAAATAGCAAATCAATCCCTAAAATCACCAAGTTTGACCACAACCATTTTGAGGTCAGTAGGTATGCATGCAAATCAAAAATTTTGTGCAAACCAATTTTTAACACAAATTTTCAATTTTACACAAGTTATCGTATAACTCGATTTTAATGCTTAAAATCAACATACATGTAACAATTAAGCTCTGATACCACATGTAACACCCGCAAATGTACCCTATTTTTATAGTGAAAATATTTTACGGATTCTTTTCAGAGAAATTTAGTTTTAATTTAGAATTTAATTTCCCGTGTCGAATTTAGAACTTCCGAGTTCGAATTTGGATATTACGCGAGATTTCAAGTGAATCCCGTCGTAAGTCGTCTTTGACTTTTTCTTGACTTTTCCACTTACTCACCTCATACTCCCTCATAACCTAACACTCCCTCATACAACACAACTCTTTCTTCCTCCTTAAGAAAACCCAAAGAAAACCTAGCTTCCATTTCTTCCAAGTTTAGATTCGTCATAACTCGTTCGTTTCTCGCTCAAATTCTCGTAAGTTCGTCTTATTCTTCCCCTCTTATCTTCCTCTATCCGTATTGGTAATAAAATTACCGCCTTTCTCGCTTTCCAAACTTTCCGTCTTTCTCAAGGTGAAGTATATTCATCTTTTATTAATTATTTGTAGGTGGTGAACTCCAAGATCCCGACAAAGACTATTTCTTAATCGAAGAGGACCTTGACGCGGAGTGAAGACGCAATAAAGTAACGGTGAAGGGTTACTCGATATCATTTACGTGTTTTACGTGTTTTCTATGCTAGGAATCGTATTTAGAATATGATTAGTGAGCTTAGTAATTGTGTTGATGATGATACTTATTGTTTGTTGAGAATTCATATGAGAATGGATGATTAATGATATGAGATGATGTTGGTTGAATATTGAACATGGATGAATGTTGGTGATTTTCGTGCATTATAGACCCCAGCCGGCCGACCGGCAGCCGGTCAGCCCACCGGCTGGGGCAGTGGCTGTATTTTTATTATGTTACGTAGATTTTGAAACATGAAATAGGTCTCAGCCGGCCAACCGGCAGCCGGTCAGCCGACCGGCTGGCACCCTGCTGAGGTTGTTTCTTATAATTTTCTAAATTCGTAAATTATAATAGTTCGCATGGTTCGTTTTTCGTATAATTTTACGTAGTGACTTATAATATTAATGTTTCGAATATAATATATTCCATTCGCTTGTATCGCATGTTTTGTGACGGTTTTTGGTATGTCCCACTTTGAGTCGGTTTTTACAAATGTTACGGCTTGAGCACTATTTTGTTATGTGCTTTGTACTCTCATTCCCTTGGCTACCTCCACGTTCGTAAGGCTGGAATGTCGGAACGGGGATGTATCCTACTGCTTAATTGCATAGTAGTGGACAACAACGAGGTTGTTGGGC
>JAIUZE010013301.1:29166-45300 GCA_022085475.1 Heliosperma pusillum
CGTCCTACCGGAGGAAATTAGTCCACATATACGAAATGTGATCGTGTATGCGTTCAGGGAAATGTTTATCTCGTGGATGCCTTTTAATCATACTTGCCATGTACGCGGTGCTAGTGCGTTTCATTTACCGTGAAAGATGTCGTCATTGTGTCGTTGTGTTTGGATGGGTGATTACATGATTGATTATTCATGATCATACCATGACTTGGCATGGTTTGTTTGTCGAGTCTCAATCTTATCAAACTTATACAGCTATCGGTGAGATGCAAGCCCTAGTGAGCGTATTCGGTTGCCTAAGAGTGTCTTCCTCGAGTCTTTGTATAACATGATGGATTCGGATTTGTATTCCATATGCTCTTATCATTTTATATTGACTTGCCTATCTATCCTTATCGTATTTCACATGTATATCTATATATGCATGCTTCTAGTTTTGTATTTCCTTTTATGTACGTTTAATGTGATATGGCTGGGAGGACCCAGAGTTACTCCCCACTGACTGTGGCGTTCATGTTTTTCATGGATGAACAGGTTGCTTGATTGGATGGCATTTTGCTTGGTATTTTGGGTTCGGGTGTGAGCTAGCGGGCGTTGTCCCTGGATGAAACACCTTTAGACGTTCTTAGCTAGTTGCTAAATAACTTGTCTTTTGTTAACATTTTGAGAGACTACGTCTCTTATAGTATTTTGTATTTGGTTTGTAATATTTGACACTCCTCGTATTTTCTATCTTGCATGTATAAAAGTTTTTTAAAATACCGTACTTCCGCTAATTAATTCACATGCTTGTATGTTTTATTTCCGGATTCTCGAGGGTTGTCACAGTTGGTATCAGAGCTTTATCGCTCCCGACGCACACACGTGAACCCTAAACTTAAACTACTTGACCTTGAAATAATAAATGAGAGATGGGTAGAAGTTAAGGACTTTACTTGGTAGTCTATTTATTTATGCTAATTGAGGAGTAACTTAATTTGTTTTTGTTTCTTATGAAGATGGTTAGACCACGAGTGGTAGAGAATCTCATGCTAAAAGCTCTTCCGCAAGTGTTGAAAAATCAACAAGATGCGGCTTTAGCTCAAGCCAACCAAGTTCCCCCTCGTAGAGAAGATAACCATCAAGGAGGCTACGCTTGGGCAGCTGGTCAAATAGCTAGGAGTAAGATTATACCTTACGGTGAAGAGCCGGACCCTACGGAGCTATCAAAATGGTTCCGTGAGATGGAGAAGCAGTTTGATCTATACCAAGTCTGTGAAGAGGACAAGGTGAGGATCGCAAAGCACTTCCTTGTAAGGGAAACTGATAATTGGTGGGCTATCACTAGTGCCACCGCTACTCTCGAAGATGATTTCAATTGGGCTTGTTTCAAAGCTCTAGTGGAAGGTAGATTCTATCCTAAAGAGCTTAAACAACAAAGGCTCAAGGAGTTCATTGACTTTAAGCAAGGCAACTTGTCTGCGCAAGACTTTACTACGGAGTTCAACAAGCTTGCTCATTTTGCTCCGAGGCTTATCCGAGATGACGAGGACCGAGCCTTCTATTACCGCAACAAGCTGAGTGTCGTTCTTCAAAGTAAAGTGAGAAGGAATACTACTTCTTTTGGGGATCTTTATGATGATGCCTTGTGGGCCGAGAATTCTATGAAGGCTATTAGAGATGAAGCTTTGATGAATAATCCCTCTCCTTCTTACGCTCCTAGGCCAAATGTTTATGGGAAGAGACCGTTTATTCCGTCTTCCTCTAACTCTTATGCTAACAAGAGGAGATTTAATCCTCCTTCACATACAAATGCAAATGCAAGAGCTCCCGCTCCTTTCATTCCTCGAGCTACTTTTAATGTGGCTCATAGGCCATATGCTCCTCCTCAAGCTCAAACTCAAGATCGCTTCTGCAACCGTTGTAGACTTCCATACCATCCCGGTGTACCTTGTTCCAACCGACCTTATCTTTGCTACTTTTGTCAAAAGAGTGGTCACCGTTATGAAGATTGCCCCGATCGTAAGTTGACCCCTCCTCCTGCTAAACCTAAGGGTTCTATCTTTGTCATGAGCCATGCCGAAGCCGACGCTCATCCAGAGATCATTACGGGTATGTTCTCAATCTTAGAGCAACCGTGTCTTATTCTATTTGATACCGGCGCTTCAATGTCTTTTGTGTCTTCGACTTATGCTAATAAATTATCTATCGAGCCTACATCTAGTGAGGATACTCCCATATCCTTACCATCTGGAGATATTATCTCTTGTTCTACTCTTTATCCTAATGTCCCAATATCTATTTCGGGTTCTATCTTTCCCGCTAATCTCATTAAGTTTCCTCTAGGAGAGTTCGATATAATTCTAGGTATTGATTGGTTAGCATTTTACCATGCTAGGTTCGAGTGTCGTGATCAGAAGATTTATTTAAAGAGTCCTTTAGGAGTTAGAATAACCTATAAGGGATCTCATCCCCGAAGAGGTGTGTCTTTGATTTCCGCTATGAAATTGGTAAGTATGGTTAGAAAAGGTCACCAAGCATACTTGTGTATTGTGACTTCTTCAACTACCTCTTTGCCATGTATTGAAGATGTGCCTATTGTTCGTGAATTTGTTGATGTATTTCCTGAAGACTTGCCCGGGATTCCTCATTCCTCCAGAGCGTGATGTTGAGTTCTCTATTGATCTTGTACCTGGTTCCGGACCCATAGCCAAAGCTCCTTACCGTATGGCTCCGACCGAATTGAAGGAATTAAGGAAGCAGCTAGATGATATGATTGAGAAAGGTTTTATTCGACCAAGTGCCTCGCCTTGGGGTGCTCCCGTTCTTTTTGTGAAGAAGAAGGATGGATCTATGAGGCTTTGTATTGATTATCGTGAATTGAATCGGATTACAATCAAGAATAGGTATCCTTTACCAAGAATTGAGGATTTGTTTGATCAACTAAAGGGTGCTTCTACTTTTTCCAAGATTGATTTGAGATCCGGTTATCACCAAATTCCCGTTCGTGATATTGATATTCCGAAGACCGCTTTTAGTACAAGGTATGGTCATTATGAGTTCAAGGTAATGCCATTTGGATTGATGAATGCTCCCGCTATCTTTATGGATCAAATGAACCGCACATTTAGTGAGTATCTTGACAAGTGTGTGGTGGTGTTCATTGACGATATCCTTATTTTCTCCAAGTCCGAAGAAGAGCATGCTATTCATCTAAGGATTATTTTGGGTGTTCTCCGTCGTCAGAAGTGGTATGCTAAATTCTCCAAGTGTGAATTTTGGTTACCTAAAGTGTCCTTTCTTGGGCATGTGATTTCTAAAGAGGGTGTAATGGTAGATCCTTCGAAAATTGAGGTCGTTGTTGATTTGAAGAGTCCGACCGATATTAGAGAAATTCGAAGTTTTCTTGGTTTAGCTGCTTATTACCGTAGATTTGTCAAGGATTTCTCTAAGCTTGCTAGACCGATGACCCAGTTTTTGAAGAAGGAAACCAAGTTCCTATGGAATGAAGCTTGAGAAGCTGGGTTTCAAGAGTTAAAGAAGTGGTTAACTACCGCTTCGTTGTTGACTTTGCCTGAAGATGGAGTAGACTTTGATGTCTATTGTGATGCTTCTAAAATGGGATTGGGTTGTGTTCTTATGCAAAGTAGGAAAGTGGTGGCTTATGCTTTGAGGCAGGTGAGAGTTCATAAAGTGAACTATCCTACTCATGATTTGGAATTGGCCGTCGTTGTTCATGCTTTGAAAGTGTGGAGACACTACCTTATTGGAGTTCATTGTAGTATATTCACCGATCACAAAAGTTTGAAGTACATATTTACTCAAAAAGAGTTGAATATGAGGCAAAGAAGATGGTTGGAATTGGTGAATGATTATGATTTTGAGTTGTTGTATCATGAAGGGAAGGCTAATGTTGTTGCCGATGCTCTTAGTAGGAAAGCTTCTCATGCATTGAATGTTATGCGGGTATTACTCGATGATCTTTGTGCCGAGTTTCGAAGGTTGAAGTTGGAATTCGTGGAGCGTGGATTTGTTCATGTTGGTGCTATGACTGCCGAACCTGTGTTTCTCCGTGAGATCCGCGAAAGCCAAGTTGATGATCTTACCTATAAGTCTATTCAAGCCAAACTTCTTGAAGGTAAAGCTAAAGATTTCAAGTTTGATGATGAAGGTGTTCTTCGTTTTCATGGCCGTTTATTTGTTCCTAATGCTCTTGATTTGAGGAAGCGGGTTCTTGATGAAGCTCACCTTTCCCCTTATTCTATTCACCCCGGAGGTGATAAGATGTACAAAGACTTGAAGCTACAATTTTGGTGGCCGAACTTGAAGGGTGATGTTGTGTCTTATGTTGGAAGATGTCTTACTTGCCAACAAGTGAAGATTGAACAAGAGGCCTGGTGGAATTCTACAACCTTTGGATATTCCGCTATGGAAGTGGGAATCTATTTGTATGGATGTTGTTATGGCTTTGCCGAGGACCGTTGGAGGTAAAGATGTCGTTTGGGTTGTTGTTGATCGTTTGACCAAGTGTGCTAGATTTATTCCGATCAAAGAAACCTGGAGTTTAGATCGACTAGCGAAAGCCTATGTTGATGAGATTGCTAGATACCATGGCGTTCCTAAGGAGATTATATCCGACCGAGATCCGAGATTCTGTTCGAGATTTTGGAAGGCTTTACAAGAAGCCATGGGCAGTAAGTTGTTGATGAGTACCGCTTTTCATGCCGCTACCGATGGTCAGACCGAGAGGACTATTCAGACTTTAGAAGACTTGCTTAGGGCTTGTGCACTTGACTTCCAATCTAGTTGGGAAAAGAGTCTAACGTTGGTGGAGTTTTCTTACAACAACAGTTATCATGCATCGATCAAGATGGCTCCTTATGAAGCTCTTTATGGAAGGAAATGTCGGAGTCCTATATGTTGGAAGCAATTGAGTGATGTTCGTGACTTAGGCCCCGATGTTCTTGTTGAGACCATTGATAATGTGAAGGTCATTCGTGATAGAATGAAGGCCGCTCAAGACCGTCAAAAGTCTTTTGCCGATATCCGTCGAAGACCGCTAGAATTTGAGGTTGGAGATAAAGTGTTCTTGTAAGTATCTCCAATGAAGGGTGTTAAACGGTTTGGTGTTAAGGGTAAATTGAGCCCGAAATACATTGGACCCTTTGATATTGTGAAAAGGATTGGTGCCGTTGCTTATAAGTTTGATTTGCCCCCGAATTTGGCTAAGGTTCATGATGTATTCCATGTTTCTCAATTGAGAAAGTATGTTAGTGATCCAAGCCATGTCTTTCAAAAGGAAATGCCCGAGCTTGAACCGAATTTGTCCTTTGAAGAGAAGCCGATCCGCATCCTAGATCGCAAGGATAAGAAGTTGAGAAGTAAAGTGGTTCCTTTAGTGAAAATCTTGTGGAGATGTGCCAATGTCGAAGAAGAGACTTGGGAAACGGAAGCTTCTATGCGTAGTAAATATCCAAGTCTATTCGATTAAGGTATATTTCTTTCGCTCAAGTTTCGAGGGCGAAACTTTTTAAAAGGTGGGGTGATTGTAACACCCGCAAATGTACCCTATTTTTATAGTAAAAATATTTTACGGATACTTTTCAGCGAAATTTAGTTTTAATTTAGAATTTAATTTCCCGTGTCGAATTTAGAATTTCCGAGTTCGTATTTGGATATTACGCGAGATTTCAAGTGAATCCCGTCTTAAGTCGTCTTTGACTTTTTCTTGACTTTTCCACTTACTCACCTCATACTCCGTCATAACCTTGTTGGAGCAAGTGTCCTCCACAATAGTGCATTTATATTATAAATCTCATTTTGGAATATTAGTGGGATGACTAGTATTTTGATACTCCCCGTCAGTTGATTAACGTAAATCGATAACGGTCAGCTGACTAGAGTTAGACGTTATTGTCGTATGACGGCAGTAATCAACTGACCCCTTTCGGTCACACCTATAGGATGAGACCCAAACAGAAATCTAATTATTTGTATACGATACATATTAATTAGTACTTTATATATATATTTGATATATGTTTAGTTACGAGAGTTAATTATTGGAAATTGAGTTACGAACTCATTCCGGATAAGTTTATTAGTCAATTATACGATAATTGACTGAATAAATTTTACGTCTTATTTTAATACGATTAAATAAGATTTAATTTAATGATTAATAGTTAATTCATTAAATTAGTTGAGGTTATGCATACTTTGAGGTAGAGGTGATTAGTTAATTATATTTACAAGGAGTTGTAAAATAAACTAACTAGGCATTGTGGGACCCATTATATATTGATATAATGATAAAATATCACTTAAAAGTTAAGTGTATATTATTTATTAATTTGAGTCATATAATTGTTATATGATCAAATTAACCCTTAATTATACAAGATAATTAAACATATGATTATAAGTATTTGTGGGACAAATATCAAAAATCAAAATGGACCACATGACACTAGTGGGTGCCGAAAATTGGTAGTGTATAACATGATGATTGTTGTTTCTTGTATTACACTACAACATGTGATCATGTCATGTTTATGACACATGATCATGGTCTTATTCACTACTACACTCAAAGTAGTTGCATGAGATTATTTTAAGCAAAATAAGAGGCCACTTATGCTCATTTTGGCCGGACCATTGTGTCTTTAAATGGACAAAATTTTGTTGTTCATTGGACTACTTATTCATTCTTATTTTGCATGTACATCTCACTAAAATCCTCATCTCTCTAAAAACCTCTCAAACACTAATATTTCCTATTACTAGAGTAGTAATAAAATCTAATATTAGTTCATTTTATCACTTGTGTTTTCTAGTCAAAAACTAAGTGATTAGTTTGGGTTTTCTCTTGGGTGCTTCTTAAAGGAGGTCTTCTAATTTGAAGATTACAAGGAGGATCATCTATTTCTTTCTAGCACAAGAACAACAAGAAAGGTGTTTCTTGTTGTGCCCATATAAACCGAAATTTCCCAATGTAAGGAAATTTCTTCTTACTTTTTATTATGCATTTTAATTTGCATGCATGTTACATAGATCTTTATTAAACACTAAATTAACAAGTAATTTAGTAACTAATTAGAGGAGTCTAATTAGGGTCTATGAACTTCTATGTGGTATCAGAGCTAGCTTGTAGCATGCATGTTGATTTTAAGCATTAAAATCGGGTTATATGATAACTTGAGTAAAAATCGAAAATTTATGTTAAAAATGGTTTTCACGAAATTTTCTGATTTGCCTGCATACCTACTGACCTCAAATTGTTTGTGGTCAAATTTGTAGAATTTAAGAATTATTTTGCTATTTATTATGATTTATGGCCTTTAAAACCGAGTTAACATGCGGTTTTATGTTAAAAGTTAACTAAAAATAGTTGCATGTTGAGTCTGGCCTCAAATTTTTAATATGTTCTCACATGCATGTTGTACATATTTTATGTAAATTTTCGTGACATTTTGTCATGTATTACATGGTTATTGATTTTTATTGGATAAAAATCAATTTAAAGGAGTTATTTTGTTCTTAAAATTGAAACGTGACTTTATGGAGTTGATAATGTTTTGTACATTTTATAATACTATTTCTATCATCCTGGTGAAATTTGAAAATTTGTTTCATCATTTTACTATTTTTGGTGGTTTTTATTTGATAAAAACCGATTCTTATAAAGCTATTTGTTCATAAAATCATTTCAAATTTTTTGGGCAAATGTTTTTGTTCTTGAGGTTCCTGGAAGTGTTCCAGTATGTACAAATATTTTTGTTTCAATTTTAATGATTTTTCATTTTATTTTGGGTTTAATTCATAAAAGTTATGATTAAACCTCTTTAAATAGCAAATGCGATCAAATCAAACTAATTAAAAACAAGTGAAATTAGTGGGGACTAATTTTGAGTTCTAAATCAGTTTAGATAATTAGTTTGAACTTAAATACGATTTAAGTGTTGATTATTGATTTTTAGTAGATAAAATCGATAAAATTCGTAAAAACCGAGCTAGAATGAACATGACAAGTGTTGAGGGTGATTTTGGCATGATTTTACAGCATTTTTATTTATGTTGTTGAATGAATGAATGTCATTTATTTATTTTATTGCAAGTTGTACCTAGTATGGCCTAGATTATTTTTAATCGGTATTACCCGTAATGTAAGGGAATACCGATTTGGTTGTAATTTATTGCGATTTCGTATCGCCGTTTTGTAATAATTAATAATTTCATTTTATAGATCAAATGTATAATAGGAATTTGCTATGTATTCATTTGTATTTTTGTAATTATTTATTGTGAAGACGGTGATTCCCAAAGTCGGTGTTCCAAAAGACGGTGCCATATTGGAAAGCGTTCCATGAAGAGGCAAGGGACCAAGGAGTTGGTTTCCGATTTGTAATCATCTAGTTAATTAGATTAGCTAGGTGGCCATACTAGGATTTATTATGATTGCTTGCTTTATTTTTTCCGCACATGCCAAAATCACCAACATGCATTTTATTTATCGATTGTCAATTCAACGTTATTCAAAATTTCATCGACTTAGTTCACTTATAGGGAATTAATAACTAAAATTGGCAAGACCTCTCACATAACTTAAAAAAAAAAGGAATTGAGATTTAGCCTTACCAATTGAAGCACCTATGAACCCCGTGTTCATTAGGACAACCACAACGTGGACCTTTTTACCTCGGGTAAGTAGGGTGATACGATCACACGCCTAAATTGGGTTGGACTCAACAAGATAAGCGTTATCTTGGGACTAGGAGATGGGTTTAGTTGAAATCCGTCGACCGAGAGTTCTAGGAGTAGAATTAGTCAAAAGTTGACTTACCGTCTTTTACATAAAAGTTGCATAACATGTTCTTTTGTCTAAAATGCGGGTCTCGGAATCGCTTATATAATTTCGTGAGGGGTCATTATATGAGTGACTTGTTTAAATTGGTTATACAAGTAAAATTGATTAAAACAATGAATGTTAATATTTCCTAATTTTGTTGTAGTTATTCATAATTCGCAATGGCAAACAATAACAACACCGTTCAACTAGGAAAAGACTCATGGCTAAGGTCCGTTATGGACAAATGCATCTTAAAAGACGATGGAACTAATTTCGTCGAGTGGGAGCAAACGATCAAGAGTGCGGCGTTATCGGATAACGTTTTGCGCTACTTGACCGAGGCACCTCCCAATGAACCCGGCCCAAGAGCCACTAATGCGGCCAAAGCCGCCTATGAGGAATACCTTAAGGTAGCAAACGACGTCAAGATGGTCTTGATTTGGTCGATGTCCTCAAGCCTTAAGCAACAATACATCACCCTTGGAGCATATGAGATATTCTCTAGGGTGACATTGGCTTTTTCTCAATCACCCGAGATTCGCCAATACAATGCTATGACTAGGCTTTTTGAAGCCAAGTTAGAGAGGGGCCAAAAGGTTGGCCCACATGTGCTTAAGATGGTGGAACATGTTGACACTCTAGATCGTCTAGGGGTCAAAATTCCTAAGAAGCTAGCGGTTGGCCGCATCCTTCACTCACTTCCTCCCAAGTTAGCCCAAGCTAGGGCAAACTTTAACATGCATAGCATGGATAAGAGCTTTCACGAGCTCCATGCTCTCCTTACCCAAGTCGAAAGTGATATGGAAGCAAGTGGGAGTGAGCAAAAGGATGTTCTTACAATGAGATTGAAGAACTTGAAGCTAGGGGTTCAAAAGGGGAAGGGAAAAGCCAAGGCCCAATTTAAGAAGCAAGGAAAAGGAAAGGGCAAAGCTATTATGTATAGCAATGCCAAGGCTAAGGGTAAGAAGCACGCCGAAGCCGAATGCTTTTATTGTAAAGGCAAGGGACATTGGAAACGCAATTGTCCCAAGTATTTGAAGGATAAGAAGGACGGATGTGTGACACCGTCAGGTATAATCCTCTCTTCTCTCTATATGATAGATATTAACTATGCTTGCACTTCCACTTGGGTATTTGATACTGGATGTGGTTCTCACCTTTGTAATCACTTGCAGGGGCTGAAGGACGTGCGAGCACTAGCCAAGGGTGATGTGGACCTACGAATGGGGAATGGAGCAAGAGTTGCCGCCGTCTCCGTAGGAACTTATGTATTAACCTTAGCTAGTGGTCTTGAGTTGTATTTAAATAATTGTTATTTTGTACCCTCCTTGACTAAGAACATTATCTCCATTTCCGTACTTGACGCGGAGGGTTTCTCTTTTGTAATCAAGAACAATAGTTGTTCGTTTTCTTTTAATGATGTGTTTTATGGTAAAGCCATCTCAATTGGAGGCATTTATGTTCTTGATAATGTTAATGAAATATATCATATCGAAAGCAAGAAGCTCAAATTAGGTGAACCTAATCAATCATACCTTTGGCATTGTCGTTTAGGTCATATAAACGAACGACGCATAAAGAGACTCGTTTCAACGAAACTTCTCAAACCATTTGATTCTGAATCTTATGGTGAATGCGAATCTTGTCTTTTGGGCAAGATGACTCATGCTCCTTTTACGGGAAAAGGGACACGAGCAAGTGAAGTATTAGGCCTTATACATACCGATGTATGTGGCCCAATGACTCTCCAAGCTAGAGGTGGTTACAAGTACTTCATTACTTTTACCGACGATTTGAGTAGATATGGATACGTCTACTTAATGAGGCATAAGAGTGAAGCCTTTGAAAAGTTCAAAGAGTTTCAACATGAAGTGGAAAACCAATTGAATAAAAAGATAAAAACCCTACGATCCGATCGTGGTGGTGAATATCTAAATTATGAATTTGATTCACACCTAAAAGATTGCGGTATAGTATCACAATGGACTCCTCCTGGAACACCTCAATTAAATGGTGTGTCTGAAAGGAGAAACCGAACTTTATTAGATATGGTTCGGTCGATGATGAGTCTTACAGAGCTTCCTGACTCGTTTTGGGGATTTGCCATCTTAACCGCAATATTTTCACTAAATCGTAGCCCGACTAAAGCAGCCAATAAAACTCCATATGAGATATGGAAAGGAAAGGTTCCTTATTTGTCGTTTATGAAAATTTGGGGTTGCGAGGCGTTTGTTCATGAGAAGTCTAATGACAAGCTCGCACCCAGATCCGACAAATGTTATTTTGTAGGATATCCTAAGGAGACTCGTGGATATTACTTCTACAACCGTCATGAGGACAAAGTGTTTGTGTCTCGTGATGCTGTCTTTCTAGAAAGCGATTTCGTTTCTAAAAGGCAGAGTGGGAGAAAATTCGAACTTGACGAAGTTCGAGAGCCACAAACCGAAAATGAAGTGGAGGAAAACGTTCCCTCCTCGTCTGAAACGGTTATTGTCCCTAGAAGGTCAGGTAGAATTAGTTATCAACCTGATCGTTACCTCGGATGTATCGAGGGAGATGGTGATTTATTACTTTTTGAAAGTGATGAACCCACAACCTACAAGTCGGCCGTTTCTAGTCCCGACTCCAAGCATTGGCTAGAGGCCATGCAATCCGAAATGGATTCTATGTACGAAAATCAAGTATGGGACTTGGTAGACTTACCTGAGAAGGTGCGACCTCTTCAGTGCAAGTGGATCTACAAGATCAAGAATGGCATAGATGGACATAATGATATCTACAAAGCTAGATTGGTGGCAAAAGGCTTCACTCAAGTTCATGGTTTACACTATGACGAAACTTTTGCCCCAGTCACTATGCTTCGATCCATTAGGATTATCTTAGCGGTTGCCGCATTTTATAACTATGAAATTTGACAAATGGATGTCAAAACCGCCTTCTTGAATGGGATTCTAGAAGAGGAAGTGTACATGACACAACCTGAAGGTTTTGAGGATAAATCCAACCCTAAGAAGGTATGCAAACTTAAGAGATCCATTTATGGTCTTAAGCAAGCATCAAGGAGTTGGAATCATCGCTTCGATCATGTAATTAAACAAAACGGATTCACTCGAAGTGTCGAGGAACCATGTTTATACATGAAGTTTAGTGGGAGCAAAGTTACTTTCCTTATCTTGTATGTGGATGACATACTTCTCATTGGGAATGATATACCAATGCTTACTTCTACCAAGGAGTGGCTTGGGAAACATTTCGAGATGAAGGATTTGGGAGAGGCACAACGCATTTTGGGTATCCGGATCTATAGAGATAGATCCAAGAGGATACTAGCATTAAGTCAAGAAGCTTATATAGATAAGATTCTTGATCGGTTCAAAATGAAAGACTCTAAGAGAGGCTTTCTTCCAATAGGTCATGGTATCACTCTGAGTAAATCCCAGAGTCCTACCGTCACCGAGGAGATTGAACGCATGAAGTTGATCCCTTATGCTTCAGCAGTTGGGTCAATCATGTATGCTATGATGTGCACTCGCCCTGACGTCGCCTATGCTTTGAGCATGACGAGTCGTTATCAAGCCAATCCAGGTGAGAGTCACTGGATAGCCGTAAAGAACATCCTTAAGTACTTACGAAGGACTAAAGATTCGTTCTTGGTGTTTGGAGGAGAGACTGAGTTGCGTGTAAAGGGTTACACGGACGCTAGTTTCCAAACTGATAGGGATGATTTAAAATCCCAATCCGGCTATGTCTTTATGTTGAATGGAGGAGCCGTTGCTTATAAGTTGGATTTGCCCCCGAATTTGGCTAAGGTTCATGATGTATTCCATGTTTCTCAATTGAGAAAGTATGTTAGTGATCCAAGCCATGTCTTTCAAAAGGAAATGCCCGAGCTTGAACCAAATTTATCCTTTGAAGAGAAGCCGATTCGCATCCTATATCGCAAGGATAAGAAGTTGAGAAGTAAAGTGGTTCCTTTAGTGAAAATCTTGTGGAGAAGTGCTAATGTCGAAGAAGAGACTTGGGAAACGGAAGCTTCTATGCGTAGTAAATATCCAAGTCTATTCGATTAAGGTATCTTTCTTTCGCTCAAGTTTCGAGGGCGAAACTTTTTAAAAGGTGGGGTGATTGTAACACCCGCAAATGTACCCTATTTTTATAGTAAAAATATTTTACGGATACTTTTCAGCGAAATTTAGTTTTAGTTTAGAATTTAATTTCCCGTGTCGAATTTAGAATTTCCGAGTTCGTATTTGGATATTACGCGAGATTTCAAGTGAATCCCGTCTTAAGTCGTCTTTGACTTTTTCTTGACTTTTCCACTTACTCACCTCATACTTCGTCATAACCTTGTTGGAGCAAGTGTCCTCCACAATAGTGCATTTATATTATAAATCTCATTTTGGAATATTAGTGGGATGACTAGTATTTTGATACTCCACGTCAGTTGATTAACGTAAATCGATAACGGTCAGCTGACTAGAGTTAGACGTTATTGTCGTATGACGGCGGTAATCAACTGACCCCTTTCGGTCACACCTATAGGATGAGACCCAAACAGAAATCTAATTATTTGTATACGATACATATTAATTAGTACTTTATATATATATTTGATATATGTTTAGTTACGAGAGTTAATTATTGGAAATTGAGTTACGAACTCATTCCGGATAAGTTATTAGTCAATTATACGATAATTGACTGAATAAATTTACGTCTTATTTTAATACGATTAAATAAGATTTAATTTAATGATTAATAGTTAACTCATTAAGTTAGTTGAGGTTATACATATACTTTGAGGTAGAGGTGATTAGTTAATTATATTTACAAGGAGTTGTAAAATAAACTAACTAGGCATTGTGGGACCCATTATATATTGATATAATGATAAAATATCACTTAAAAGTTAAGTGTATATTATTTATTAATTTGAGTCATATAATTGTTATATGATCAAATTAACCCTTAATTATACAAGATAATTAAGCATATGATTATAAGTATTTGTGGGACAAATATCAAAAATCAAAATGGACCACATGACACTAGTGGGTGCCGAAAATTGGTAGTGTATAACATGATGATTGTTGTTTCTTGTATTACACTACAACATGTGATCATGTCATGTTTATGACACATGATCATGGTCTTATTCACTACTACACTCAAAGTAGTTGCATGAGATTATTTTAAGCAAAATAAGAGGCCACTTATGCTCATTTTGGCCGGACCATTGTGTCTTTAAATGGACAAAATTTTGTTGTTCATTGGACTACTTGTTCATTCTTATTTTGCATGTACATCTCACTAAAATCCTCATCTCTCTAAAAACCTCTCAAACACTAATATTTCCTATTACTAGAGTAGTAATAAAATCTAATATTAGTTCATTTTATCACTTGTGTTTTCTAGTCAAAAACTAAGTGATTAGTTTGGGTTTTCTCTTGGGTGCTTCTTAAAGGAGGTCTTCTAATTTGAAGATTACAAGGAGGATCATCTATTTCTTTCTAGCACAAGAACAACAATAAAGGTGTTTCTTGTTGTGCCCATATAAACCGAAATTTCCCAATGTAAGGAAATTTCTTCTTATTTTTTATTATGCATTTTAATTTGCATGCATGTTACATAGATCTTTATTAAACACTAAATTAACAAGTAATTTAGTAACTAATTAGAGGAGTCTAATTAGGGTCAATGAACTTTCAAACCTAACACTCCCTCATACAACACAACTCTTTCTTCCTCCTTAAGAAAACCCAAAGAAAACCTAGCTTCCATTTCTTCCAAGTTTAGATTTGTCATAACTCGTTCGTTTCTCGCTCAAATTCTTGTAAGTTCGTCTTATTCTTCCCCTCTTATCTTCCTCTATCCGTATTGGTAATAAAATTACCGTCTTTCTCGCTTTCCAAACTTTCCGTCTTTCTCAAGGTGAAGTATATTCATCTTTTATTAATTATTTGTAGGTGGTGACCTCCAAGATCCCGACAAAGACTATTTCTTAATCGAAGAGGACCTTGACGCGGAGTGAAGACGCAATAAGGTAACGGTGAAGGGTTACTCGATATCATTTACGTGTTTTACGTGTTTTCTATGCTAGGAATCGTATTTAGAATATGATTAGTGAGCTTAGTAATTGTGTTGATGATGATACTTATTGTTTGTTGAGAATTCATATGAGAATGGATGATTAATGATATGAGATGATGTTGGTTGAATATTGAACATGGATGAATGTTGGTGATTTTCGTGCATTATAGACCCCAGCCGGCCGACCGGTAGCCGGTCAGCCCACCGGCTGGGGTTGTGGCTGTATTTTTATTATGTTACGTAGATTTTGAAGCATGAAATAGGTATCAGCTGGCCGACCGGCAGCCGGTCAGCCAACCGGCTGAGACACCTCCATTTTCCTTCTTGTTTTTCTAATGTTCCCTTGGTCCCAGCCGGGTAGCCGGCAGCCGGTCCCCTTGACCGGCTGGGACACACTGACATTTCACTTGGTTTTTCGTATGACATAATGTGCTAGCCGGGTGGCCGGCAGCCGGTCCACCTGACCGGCTGGCACCTTGCTGAGGTTGTTTCTTATAATTTTCTAGATTCGTAAATTATAATAGTTCGCATGGTTCGTTTATCGTATATGTGACACCCTCAAATTTGCGGAAAGAAAAAAAATTATTTAAATACATAAAAGAGATATGATAAGACATAACGAAGGTGTCATAAAATAAAAAGGTCATTACAAAACGGAAATAGTATTTTACAAAAGAAATATACAAGACGGGAGACATATCTCCCGTATAAATACGGAAATAAAATAGTGTACAATAATATACAAACTATGAACCGATATAGGTCCAAGGTAAATACTTCGCTCGCTAGCTCGTCCATGTACCCCAAATATGCAACACCACCTGTTCGACCGCATTAAATATAAACACGGAAGCCACAGTCAGTGGGGAGTAACTCCGAGTTCTCCCAGCCACGAAATGTCGAGTTTAATGAAACATGAATAACATAAAAGCAATGTATATGGAAAATACAAAACCTTAACATATATGATATGCTTTTCATGTTATGAAACAATTAACTAACATATAACCTAGCATATGAAAGCTATCATGTGAATCCGAGAATAAACTATAACACGAGGTAGGGAAGCTGGTATGCTAGCTCAGAGGTTACCATTAACATGGCCATGATACACTCAAACCCTAATAAACACGTAATCATGTGAATCAGTTAACAACCGGTAATCCAAACTCTATCAACCTTAGCCGGCTTGCATCTCACCTTCTAAGATTCATAGAATC
>JAIUZE010013303.1:0-14805 GCA_022085475.1 Heliosperma pusillum
ATAAATCAAATTAAGATCAAATTAATCGTTCTTCATCGTTCTTCATTTGTTCTTGAGCGTTCTTCATCCGTTCTTCGTCGTTCTTGAGCAAAATCATCATAAAACCTTCATTTCTTAATTAAATCCGTCCTAACTTATATTTCTAGAATCTCCTCTTTGCTCTCCATCTTCAAGTACGGTTTATTTTCAATTCCGGCAAAATCGTTTTCAACACTTTAATTATGGAAAATCAAGTTTTTAATTCTAATAATGTTTTCTTGTCATTTCTTATAGGGGAAGATTTTGAAGACGAGTTTGGAGACTCGTATATTTTGGGTGAAGATTAGTAGACGGGTTTCATATTTTATACTTCTTATTTTGATGCTAATTGGTCTTGCTAGCTAAGGTAACGATTCCGAGTTACTCAACGAATATATGTTACATAGCTTTTGTTTCTTTTTATTTTTGGTTCATCTTTTGTTTTTATGCATGTTGTTATGATTTATGGATTTTTAGTAGTAACATGATAAGTTGTTAATTTTATTATGTTGTATGAATTTATAAACATGTTAGTGTTCTTGACAAATTTTTATGGTTTCTTCATAATCATGATTTTTTGTATGATTGATGGTTGTTTTGGATGTTTAAAAATGGATGTTGTTAATTAAAAACATGTTAGAATTAATTTGGAATTTGGGGTTGTTGTTTTGGTGGTGGCCGGAAAAGGGTGGTGGTGAACCGGACCAAACCAGCCGGTCCAGGCCGGTCCAGGCCGGTCTGGGTTGGTCAAGGGTGTGTCCGGGTTTTGGTCTTTGGGTTGTGTCGATGTTTGATTGTTTGGTTGTTGTTTTGACGGGTTTTAATTATGATAAAGCATGCGGGAAAAATTAGGAAACGGTTTTTAGTAAAAGTTAGAAAATCTGCCAAAACAGCCCAAACAGGCCCGTGGGCCCATTCAGGCCCATGTTGGGTTCGGCCCAAAATCAGCCCGTGGGTCCCACTTTGGGACTTGTGACGGTTTTTGAGTTATCGTCATTTTATCGTGTTTTGTAATATTTAACAAGTGGGAAATTTTTAATAAGTAAATTATTTAATTAAAAAGTATTTTTCATAAAATTATTATTTCTCACATGTTAGAAATTATAATACGAGATTAAGTTTACGTTGAAATCGTTTAAGTCAAGCGGGTTTTGGGTTTAATATGATAATTCACATGTTAGAAGTAGTAATAAAATAACATGTATGAATATGTTGATTTTATGTTTATGTGATAAAGACTCTGCTTCTAGCCGGTTTGATCCAACGGGTTTGGTCAAACTAAGATCTAGTCAGCCCCGATTTGACTGATGACCCGTCGCGGGACTCGGGTCGGGGATTTGTCTTCAAGTAAGGTTGTATTTAATTAATGAATTAGCCTTAGTAGATATGAGGCGATATGTTATTTGAATATGATTTATATGTAATTAGTCACATGATAGGAGGTTGTTCCTGTGACGGTATGATTGTATGATATATGTCGTGTTGACTAAGTACCCATAGAGAATTATGAGTATATGGCGTCTTGACCATTCTAATTCTAAATGAGTAGCTTGGACCATGACATGGATAGGCTTTACTGTCTTTAACGAGTATATGTTCACCTGATGATAGATTTTGTGTCTCGGCTTGGTGGGTTTATATCCAAGTCGGGGCATGGCTGCCTAGTTCCACTTTGGGACTGGAGTCAGCTTAAGTACTAGCCATCTCTGCTTAGGGGGTCGCCTAGTAGAGTTTCTCATAGACGGTTATGTCATGGGACGGGGAACGGAATAGCTGTTGTAGCTAGGTCTGATCAGTCTAGGACTAGGATGTTTTCCTACCTTGTGGTATAGCCTCGAGTTACAGAAGTCGACTATTGACTGGACTAAGAACTTATGCCTGTTTGTAGAAGTATTGGTCTTTCATGTTTGTATGATTCTATGAATCTTAGAGGGTGAGATGCAAGCCGGCTAAGGTTGATAGAGTTTGGATTACCGGTTGTTAACTGATTCACATGATTAAGTGTTGATTAGGGTTTGAGTGTATCATGGCCATGTTAACGGTAACCTCTGAGCTAGCATACCAGCTTCCCTACCTCGTGTTACAGTTTATTATCGGATTCACATGATAGCTTTCATATGCTAGGTTATATGTTAGTTAATTGTTTCATAACATGAAAAGCATATCATATATGTTAAGGTTTTGTATTTTCCATATACATTGCTTTTATGTTATTCACGTTCAATTAAACTCGACATTTCGTGGCTGGGAAACTCGGAGTTACTCCCCACTGACTGTGGCTTCCGTGTTTATATTTAATGCGGTTGGCAGGTTTGTGATGCATACATTGGGTACTTTGACGAGCTAGCGAGTGAAGTATTTACCTTGGACCTATATTCGGTTCTTAGATTGTATATTATTATACACTCTTTCAATTTCCGTATTTATACGGGAGATATGTCTCCCGTCTTGTATAATTCTTATGTATAATATTAATTCCGTTTTGTAATGACCCTTTTTATTTTATGACACCTTCGATATGTATTCTCATATCTTTTATGTATTTAAATATTTTTTTTCCTTTCCGCAAATTTGAGGGTGTCACAGTTGGTATCAGAGCATTTTTGCTCCCGACGCACGTTTGTGTACCCTTGTATAAATAACTTGACCTTAATAAAATAATAAACTTGTGAGATAGAATGGTAGGATGGGTAGATTAGGATTTATGTTTTAGTCTATTTGTTTATGCTAATTGTTAGGAGTAACTTAATTTGTTTTGTCTCTTATGAAGATGGTTGGACCTCGTGTAGAAGAGATCGTTGTTGGTACCAACCAGGTCCCTCCTCATAGAGAAGACAATTGCCAAGGAGGCTATGCTTGGGTGGCTAGCCAAATTGCTAAGAGCAATATTACGCCTTATGGTGGAATATGTGTTACCTAGAAGGAGTATCCTCTACCGAAGATTTGAAGATTTATAAAGCCTAATTGAAGTGAATTCTTTCTTCATCTGCGAATTCTCTTGCCCTTATAATATTATGCCCTCTTCTTTCTATCTTGGTGCTTCTTTCTCTTCCAACCTTTTTGCATCTTGAAAATTTCTCTTGATAGTTCCTCCATCTTACCATTGGTATCCTTACCTCCCTCTGGTAATATTTTATGGATGTCATCACCATCGGATTGTGGTATATTATACTTAGTCGGAAGAACTTTGAATCTTGTGGAATATTAGTGTTTGTTAGAATGAACTTGTGATTTGGGGAAAATCGTATAGATCTAATTTCACTCTATGGTGGTGAGAGTTGGTATCCTTGAGAAAGGTGTGGTAAGGTATGTTTAATGATTTTAATGCTAGATACTTGTCATGAATGGTGTGTAAATAGTTCATGATATTCGATGGTGTAAGATCGAATGAGTTGGCTAGGACTTCTTAACTCATTAGTAATTTAGTCTTTTGGATTTAGAAGTTTAGTATTGGTTTGAAGACCATGCTTATGATATGTCTATTTTGGAGTAAATAAGAAGTTTCGAATATGGTAACTAACCATCCTATTAAGCTAGTTCCGTGTTTAGATAATTATGAGGATTTGAGGATAAACTTAGGATGAAATTCTCCTAGTGGTTTTAAAATATGAAAGCTTGAAGTTGCAATATCATTTCTTTTGAGGATCGAATTAAGCATAATGGTGGTTGGTTGTTGTGGTTAAGAGTTTTAGTGGTTCTTTAAATGTTACTTGAAAAAAATTTGTTGTCGTTAAATGTTGGACCCTAACGGGAATAAATACTTTGTGGAATTAGGATATGATGACTACTTGAGGAATATCGACATAAGCGAAAACCGATGTATTAATAATTTGGAAAAAAATAGATAAATCGATTACGGTCGCATTGCCCGATGTTTGGCAAAAGTTAAGTGAATCGAGTTTTGTGTGACTAAATCTCTTTGAGGTTTCGAGATTTAACTTTTGAGGATGAGAAGGTTTATTGTAAATAATTTGGATAATAAATTTTTGGGAATAAGTTGGATTAAAGGATTTCATCGTAAGTTCTTTACTTTGTGGTGGTTAGCGGTCTTGTTCCCTTAATTATAAATATTTTGATGGTGATTTCCAATAATAGTTTCGATGGACCTTAGAAGATTTTAATTGAATTGGAATAATTGGGAATTGCTACTCGATGTGGCATGCTTATGAAATATTTTGGTAGGAATCCGATGATTGAAATGTTGAGGATATATTGCACTCCCTTGAGGACTAGTTTACTTGTACAGTTAGTATTGTCGAGTTACTATCGACATTAGAATTTTCATAGAGGGAAGATAGTATTGGGGTTCACCCTTCGTTCTTCTTTATTCTTTCCTTCTTTCTTTCTTCTTTCTATTCGATTTATTCTTTCGAATATTCAGTTCCTTCTATCGAGTATCATTACTCTTAGATATATTACTATAAGCTTTAGTTAGAAATTTTAGGAATAGATAATAGAGTTATTATTCTTACTATGAAGTTTTTGAATTAAAAGCTTTAGACATGTTTTATGATTTCAAGTATTTTACCGTCAAGGAGTGTTGAGACTCGTTATTGGAGACGTTCGATAACTAGTTTTCTCATTTATTGATGCGAAAATGTATCTTTTTAAGGTCTTTGATTTGGGACGTTGGTGTTCGTAACAGCTGACGAGAACCTTCCGCCCCAGTGATAAGACTCTGTAATTTATTCACGATTATATTTTTAACAATTTTGAAATAGACCTACATATATGTTACGTTCCTTCTTCTAAGTTTCGAGGACGAAACTTTTTAAAAGGAGGGGTGATTGTAACAACCCGAAAAATGCTAATTTTTCTAGTAAAAATATTTACTAACACTTTTCAGTAGAACGTAAGTTTTTAAAATGGGAATTTTTGTTCCGAGTCTTATTTTGAAATTCCGCGTTCGTATTTGGAATTTTTGAGGGATTCCATGAAAAGACCGTTTTTAGTCATCTTTGACTTTTCTTGACTTTTAAGTCGTCTTTGACTTTTCCTTGACTTTTTAAAGTCGTCATTGACTTTTTCTTGACTTTTAAGTCGTCCTAAACTTTTCTTGACTTTTAAGTCATCTTCGACTTTTCTCGACTTTTCAGTCAACTTTGACTTCCGTTGACTTTTCCCGACTCGTCTCATAAGTATGAAGACCGAAATTTTATTTAAAAAAATAATATTTTTGATTTATTTTTATTTAGATTTATTAAGATTTATCATAATTTAATATAATTATTTTGAATTTATTCGGAATTTAAAGAATAACGTTTACGGTTTTAACCGAACGTCATTTAACTATTCCCGACTCATCGTAAATCTCGTAACAAATTCAAAACTCGACTTTGGCATGAGTCACACGCGCGTGTCATCGTTTTCCACTCACATTAGATATTTTAATTCTTTTGATTAAACTAATAATAATATCTAGATATTTATTTACTTTATCGATCAGTTAACGAAATTACGCAAATCGTTTACAAAACTGACCCGATATCACCCATACCACACGGTTTTTCTTCCTCTCTTAGCCTTGATATTTTATTTCTTTTCATTATAATAACATAATATCTTGATATTTAATTCAATTAACTTAATATCTAATTAATTACGGTAATATAATTATTATACCGGGTCAATTCCATAACCACAATTTCAAAACCCAACTCACTAGTTTGCTCTATATTACACGACACTCCTCACCCCACTTTACTCACAAACAACTTTTCATGTTACAACAAATCAACTTAAGATCAAATAAATCGTTCTTCATCGTTCTTGAACGTTCTTCGTCGTTCTTCATCCGTTCTTCGTCGTTCTTGAGCAAAACCTTCATAAAACCTTCATTTCTTAATTAAATCCGTCCTAACTTATATTTCTAGGATCTCCTCTTCGCTCCCCATCTTCACGTACGGTTTATTTTCAATTCCGACAAAATCGTTTTCAACACTTTAATTATGGAAAATCAAAGTTTTAAGTCTAATAATGTTTTTCTTGTCATTTCTTATAGGGGAAGATTTTGAAGACGAGTTTGGTGACTCATATATTTTAGGAGATGATTAGAAGACGGGTTTCTTATTTTCTTGGTTCTTATTATTTTGGTGCTACTTGATTTTAGCTAGCTAAGGTAACGATTCCGAGTTACTCGACGGATAAATGTTACATAGCTTTGGTTTACTTTAGTTTTTGATTCATCTTTAGTTTTTGTTCATATGATTATGGTTTTATGATTTTAGTTAGTAACATGATAAGTGGTTGATTTTATTATGTTGTAGGAATTTATGAATATGTTGGTGTTCTTGTTATATTTTTATTATTTCTTCATGATGATGATTGTTGCATGTTGGATGGTTAAATTGGATGTTTAAAAATGGATGTTAGTAATTAAAAACATGTTGGAATTAATTGGAAATTGGGGTTGTTGCTTTGGTTGTGTGAACCGTGGAGGAGGGGCCAAACCGGACCAAACCAGCCGGTTCAGACCGGTCTGGGTTGGTCCAGGGTGGGTCCGGGTTTTGGTCTTTGGGTTGTGTCGATGTTTGATTGTTTAATTGTTGTTTTGACGGGTTTTAATTATGTTAAAGCATGCGGGAAATAATTAGAAACAGTTTTTAGTAAAACCGTTAAAAAGGCCAAAACAACCCATTGAGCCCAAATCAGGCCGTGAGGCCCAAATCAGGCCCATGTAGGTCCGGCCCAACTCAGCCCGTGGGTCCCACTTTGGGACTTGTGACGGTTTTTGAGTTATCGTCATTTTTATCGCGTTTTGTAATAAGTAGCAAGCGAGAAATATTAATAAGTAAAATATTTAATTAAAAAGGTTTTTCATTAAATTATTATTTCTCACATGTTAGAAATTATAAGACGAGATCGTAGTTTAATTTAATATCCTTTTAGTCAAACGGGTTTTGGGGTATGATATAATAATTCACATGTTAGAAGTGTTAATAATATAACATGTAATGATTATGTTGATTTTATGTCTATGTGATAAAGACTCTGTTTCTAGCCGGTTTGAGCCAACGGGTTTGGTCAAACTAAGATCTAGTCAGCCCCGATTTGACTGATGACCCGTCGCGGGACTCGGGTCGGGGATTTGTCTTCAAGTAAAGTTGTATTTAATTATTGAATTAGCCTTAGTAGATATGAGGCGATATGATATTTGTTTATGATTTATATGCAAATAGTCACATGATAGGATGTTTTTCCCGTGACTGTTTTGATTATATGGTTGGTGTCGTGTTGACTAAGTGCCCATAGAGAATTATGAGTATATGGCGTCTTGACCATTCTCATTCTAAATGAGTAGCTTGGACCATGACATTGATAGGCAGGTACTGTCTTTAACGAGTATATAGTTCATGGTTAATAGCTTTTGTGTCCCGGGCCTGGGGGGCTTATCTCCAAGTCGGGGCATGGCTGCCTAAGAGTTCCACTTTGGGAATGGAGTCAGCTTAAGTACTAGCCATCTCTGCTTAGGGGTTCGCCTAGTAGAGTTTCTCATGTACGGTTATGTCATGGGACGGGGAATGGAATAGCTGTTGTCGCTAGGTCTGATCAGTCTAGGACTAGGATGTTTTCCTACCTTGTGGTATAGCCTCGAGTTACAGAATTCGACTATTGACTGTCCTAAGAACTTATGCCTATTTGTAGACGTATTGGTCTTTCATGTTTGTATGATTCTATGAGGTTTAGAAGGTGAGATGCAAGCCGGCTAAGATTGATAGAGTTTGGATTACCGATTGTTCGACTGATTCACATGATTAACGTGTTTTGATTAGGGTTTGAGTGTATCATGGCCAGTTTCCCTGAGATGAACCTCTGAGCCTTGCATACCAGCTTTCCCTAGCCTCAGTCTCGTTTATTATCGGTTTCACATATAAGCCTTTCACATGCTAGGTTTTTTGTTAGTTATCTGTTTCATAACATGAAAAGCATATCATATATGTTTAAGTTTTGTATTTTCCATATACATTGCTTTTATGTTATTCATGTTTCATCAAACTCGACATTTCGTGGCTGGGAGGACTCGGAGTTACTCCCCACTGACTGTGGCTTCCGTGGTTATATTTAATGCGGTCGAACAGGTGGTGATGCATGCATACATTGGGTACATTGACGAGCTAGCGAGCGAAGTATTACCTTGGACCTATATGCGGTTCTTAGATTGTATATTATTATACACTCTTTTATTTCCGTATTTATACGGGAGATATGTCTCCCGTCTTGTATATTTCTTTTGTAGAATATTATTTCCGTATTTTGTAATGACCTTTTTTATTTATGACACCTTCTTTATGTATATAAATTATTTTTTTCTTTCCGCAAATTTGAGGGTGTCACAAGCTTAGCCTTCATATGCTAGGTTATATGTTAGTTATTTGTTTCATAACATGAAAAGCATATCGTATATGTTAAGGTTTTGTATTTTCCATATACATCTCTTTTATGTTATTCATGTTTTATTAAACTCGACATTTCGTGGCTGGGAGAACTCGGAGTTACTCCCCACTGACTGTGGCTTCCGTGTTTATATTTAATGCGGTTGGCAGGTTTGTGATGCATACTTCGGTACATTGACGAGCTAGCGAGCAAAGTATTTACCTTGGACCTATATTCGGTTCTTAGGATTGTATATTATTATACACTCTTTTATTTCCGTATTTATACGGGAGATATGTCTCCCGTTTTAGATATTTCTTATGTATAATATTATTTCTTTTTGTTATGAACCTTGTTTGTTTAAGACACCTTTGTTATGATGAATATATTCAATAGTAGGTTCCGGTTTTAAAATTTACCGATTTTCATTAAAGTGAACCTATTAGAAACGTATTCTCATCTTTTATTTATTTAAATTATTTTTTTCTTTCCGCAAATTTGAGGGTGTCACAGGAATTTCCGCGAGATTCCATGAGAATCCCGTCTTAAGACGAGTTTGACTTTTCTTGACTTTTGAGCCGCCTTTGACTTTCGTTGACTTTCTCCTTCATATACTCCCTTCCTCACCCTAAACCTAATTCATTTCCCTTAACTCAAATTCATTTCTTCTTCTCTAAGAAACCCAAAACCTTGCCTCCATTTTCATCCATCTTCGAATCATCGCTACGCCTTCATTTCTTGTTCAAATTCACGTAAGTTCGTCTTATTCTTCCCCTCTTATCTTCCTCTATCCATATTGGTAATAAAATTACCGTCTTTCTCGTTTTTAAATTATCCGTCTTTCTCAAGGTGAATGATATTCATCTTTTATTATCTAATTGTATGTAGGTGGAGACTAGGAAGGTTTAGAAACCGTTTAAAGACGCGAAAAGGTAACGGTGAAGGGTTACTCGATATCATTTACGTGTTTTATGTGTTCTCTAGGCTAGTAATCGTATTTAGATTATGGTTAGTATGCTTAGGACTCGTGTTGTTGTTGATGGATGTTGTTAGTTGTTAATTGATATGAGAATTAATGGTTTGTGATGATAAATGAGGATTTTTGGTTGTTGATAACATGTTGATTTTGATCGTGCTGAATCCCGTGACGGACGCAGGCTGCGTCGTAGGACGCAGGCTGCATCGTGGGTGACGCAGGCTGCGTCACTCGCTGCCAACAGAAATTTTCCTGCACTGACCCCTTTTCATAAAATTATCATATCTCCTTCGTTACTTGCTTGTTTTGGGCGTGTGACATCCCGTTGGAACCGTAAGAGGATAAGCTATCACCTACATTTGGAATTTCTGCATTTGCATGTCTAGAACTTTAGTTATGACCGTTTGAAGTGGACCCTTGTTTTCGTTGGTTTCCAAACAACGTTGTTTTGGAGAGGTGATCTATGTTTTTCTTCATTATGCTTCATAAACTTGTTCTAATGCTTATGTATCATGTATTGACTCATGTTTAACATATTTAAACTTATATAATTCCCTATTCTCATGTTTTGTGACGGTTTTTGGTATGTTCCCACTTTGAGTCGGTTTTTACAAACGTTACGGTTTGAGCACTATTTTGGTATGTGCTTTGTACTCTCATTCCCTTGGCTACCTCCACGTTCGTAAGGCTGGAATGTCGGAACGAGGAGGTATCCTACTGCTTAATTGCATGTGTTAGTGTGCATACGACGACGTTGTTGGGAGGCGAACGCTATGTGTTGATCGACCCGGCCGTCAAATGTTGTGTACTTGCGAGGTGGTGTTATTTGCATGTAGCGTACCGCTTGTTATGAGGCTTGAGCTCTTTTCCGCCTCTTTCGTGAATTATCGACCGAATTTGGGGTACTCGTCGTCTATGATTGACCGAGTCTTGGATGCGAAACGTTTATCGCATGTCGAATCGGAACACGTTATTCCGAGAGTCTGGCCATGTTTAGAGCTAGTACCGGATATTTATAAGCTTCGTCCGTACACCGAGGAAATTTTGCACATATACGAAATGTAGCATCGTGTATGCGTTCAGGGAAATGCTTATCCCGTGGATGCCTGTTAATCATACTTGCCATGTACACGGTGCTAGTGCGTTTCATTTACCGTGAGAGATGTCGTCTTTGTGTCGTCGTCTTTGAATTCGTGATTTCATGATATTATTCATGGTCATTGCATGATTGGGCACCGTCAATGTATTGGTTCGTGAATGGATGATAATATGATGGATTTATTGTGATCATCGCATGACTTGGCATGGTTTGTTTGTCGAGTCTCAATCTTATCAAACTTATACCGCTAACGGTGAGATGCAAGCGCTAGTGAGCGTATTCGGTTGCCTAAGAGTGTCTTTCCCCGAGTCTTTGTATCACATGATGGTTACGGATTGTACTCTTATGCTCTTATCATTATATATTGAATTGCCTATCTATCCTTATCGTATCTCACATGTATATCTATATATGCATGATTTACTTTTGTATTTCCTTCTATGTACGTTTAATGTGATATGGCTGGGAGAACCCGGAGTTACTCCCCACTGATTGTGGCGTTCATGTTTTTCATGGATGAACAGGTTGCTTGCATGGATGGCTTTTTGCTTGCTATTTTGGGTTCGGGTGTGAGCTAACGGGCGTTGTCCCTGGATTAAAACACCTCTAGACGATTTTAGCTTGTTTACTAAACACTTTTACTTGTTAACATTTTGGAGAGACTTCGTCTCTTGATGTAGTATAATTCGTACTTTAGTTTGTAATATTTGACACTCCTCGTATTCTTTCCTTGCATGTATAAAAGTTTTTAAAACTTCATATTTCCGCTATATAATTCACATGCTTGTTTGTTTTATATTTCCGCATTCGCGAGGGTTGTCACAGTTGGTATCAGAGCTTTATCGCTCCCGACGAACACACGTGAACCCTAAACTTAAACTACTTGACCTTGAAATAATAAATGAGAGATGGGTAGACTTAAGGACCTAAGGTGGTAGTCTTTGGTGTACTTGATGTTTGTTAGGTTCTAACTTGTTTGTTGATGGTGTTGAGTGATGTTATGTTTGTTTGTATCTACCGTTTTGAGGTGGATCATTGTGTTACCTAGAGGAAGTATCCTCTAACGAAGATTTGATCATTGACATGCCTAATTGAAGTGTATTCTTCCTTAATGTATCATGCTCTCTTCCTTCTATCTAGGTGCTTCTTTCTCTTCCATCTTGTTTGCCTCTTGGAAATTACTCTTGATAGTTCCTCCATCTTACCATTGGTATCCTTACCTTCCTCTTGTAACATTTTTGTGGATGCCATACCCAATTGTTTGTGGTATATTATACTTGGTCAGAAGAACTTTGAATTTTGTGGAATATTAGTGATTGTTAAAATAAATTTGTGATTTGAGGAAAATTGTGTAGATCTAAACTCACCCTATAGTGATGATTGGTTGTATCTCTAAGGAAAGGTAGTAAGATAAGTTTGATGATTTTAATGCTTGATGCTTGTCATGACTAATGTGTGGATAGTTCATGATATTTGATGGTGTAAGGTTGAATGAGTTGGCTAAGACTTCTTAACCCAATAGCGATTTAATCTTTTGAATTTAGGAGTTTGGATGATGCCTTGAGTTTTAAAATGCTTTTGAGACTAAGTGACTTCTTGTGGATTCTAGTTTATGTGTTAGAGTATAGGCTTGGTGAAAAAGCATTTGGCTATAGTTCTTGGATTTAAAGACATGATCTTATCTTATGGTATCGGAGACTCGTTTGAAGTAGTAAGGTTTCGTTGTAAGTTGGACCATATAACTTGAGGATTATAGATATGAGCGAGATTCGATGATGTGAGCTATGATGGAAATACCTTGGGACGTTAATGATGATGTTTGACTTGAGGTTGTACTTTGTTAATAATGAACTAGTGGGCTATATGATGTTGATAATGACGTTTTGTTCGATGTTTTACCTTGTTGGCCATAAGAGTTGAAAAGAGATTGGTATGAAGAAGTCCTTGTTAGTCCTACGGTTTTGAAAGCTTTGGGAATGTGTCAAATTTTGGAGTTGAGAGAATGTTATTATGCTTGAGTTGCAATTCCGCAATTGGGAATCCGTGTTATATGAAAGTGTGGATGAATTGGGTTGTAATCGATTTGTTAAAAACTAGGTGTACCTTACTCCGATGATTTGTGGTACGAGGGTCCCTTGTAAGAGACCTTTGTTATTGAGATGATTTGCTTTGCTATCGCCCTGAGTTTGAAAAGGGAATTTTGTGGATTAAACCTTAAACCTTTTTCTCGTGCCATTATCCCTTTCCATTTCCTTTCATGCAAGTTCCTACTAAGCCCGATTCCTAGGAAATTGTTTTCTCTTATCTCTTCCTTTGCTTGGCTACCTTCATAGCTATATCTATCCAATATCTAGCTTTTGGCTCCCTGCCTCTAGCGTTCCTCTAATTTTTGTCCGATCTTATCGCGTTCGTGTTTCCCTCGAAATCTCCTATCGTTTCCAATGTCATGGTGTCATTGTCTTTCCTCTGGTGAGATGATTAGGTTGTTAGCTAGCTTCGTGTTGATTTTGATCATGAATAGGATTGGGATTTAAACCTTAGGATGAATCTGTTAGTGGTATTGTACTCTCTGGGTGGCTTCATTTATGGAGCTTGGTATTGAAGTACTATTTTTAGAATTGAGTTGATCATGGTAATAGTTCGTTGTTGTTGGGTATTATAACGGTTGCTTGGTATGTCATTTGGGAGTTAGATGTCTCTAAATGGTGGATTCTCAAAGAGACTTTGCTTTAGGGAAATTGAGCCGGTACCCAAAGTTTGAGGAGTACTGTCATAAATGAAAATCGATTCATTTGAGTTTTAGATGAACTAGATGGTTTGAATGGTTGTCTGATTGGCAAGTAATTGGCCATTTGTGGTTTGGTATTAGTAATTTTCTCTTATTCTTAAGGAATCATAGTTTGAGATTGAGAAATGTTCGTTGCAACTTTGGATAGTGAGTGCTCAGTTGTTATGGATTATAGAGTTAGAATGGTGAACCCATTTATCTTGAGGATTAGTAACCACCATAGTTTGCTAATGTGACTATTTATATTTGACGCTTCGAGCGTAGTAATGGTCGAATTAAGGATGTTATGGCGTATTAAAGAATCCTTATAATCGATAATGGATTGTGGATTTTCCCTTGTCGTGAGACTTTGGATGAGGCTAGTTGAATCTTAGATAATTATGTGTTGTTGCTTTGATTGTGTTTTGACTTTCGAGGATGAGAAAGTTCATTGTAATGAATTTTGGAATAGATTGGATCAGAGGATTTTATGGTAAGGACTGTTCACTGTGTGGTTGTTAGTAGATATGATCCCCTAAAATGAGATTTCTTTGGTTAGTGGTCTCAGATAGAGTTTGACGAATCTAAGGATTTTATATTACGTTAAAGGACCTCTCCTGCAGATTGCAATCTATGGACCCTAGTCGATGCTAATTAGGTTTGAATGGTTATGTTGATGACTTGAGGTCTCGTGGTTATGAAGGATTTTAGTAGAAATCAAATGATTGAAAATGTTGAGGTGTAACTTGGGTAAATTACATCCTCTTGAGGATTAGAGTATCAGTAGAGTTAGTATTATCGAGTTCTTGTAGATCTTCGTGCCGATTCCATCGTGATCTTCCTATTCCTAAGAGTTCGATTTGTTTTGTTTTTGCGTGTTTTGTATACATTTTCATTCACTGAATTGTGTTTGTGATGCTCGAGTCGCTCTATGTACGTGTAATGTGTTCTTATTTTGATTTTATCTTTGAGAAAACCTTCGAATTTCCATATTGTATTTCTAATTTAACTTTTTAAAGAAGTCTAAAGATGGTTTTTGTACCTCCTTTTGTGACACCCTCAAATTTGCGGAAAGAAAAAAAAAATTATTTAAATACATAACGAAGGGTGTCATAAAATAAAAAGGGTCATTACAAAACGGAAATAATATTCTACAAAAGAAATATACAAGACGGGAGACATATCTCCCGTATAAATACGGAAATGAAACGAGTGTATAATAATATACAATCTAAGAACCGAATATAGGTCCAAGGTCAATACTTCGCTCGCTAGCTCGTCAATGTACCCCAAATATGCATTCACCACCTGTTCGACCGCATTAAATATAAACACGGAAGCCACAGTCAGTGGGGAGTAACTCCGAGTTCTCCCAGCCACGAAATGACGAGTTTAATAAAACATGAATAACATAAAAGCAATGTATATGGAAAATACAAAACTTTAACATATATGATATGCTTTTCATGTTATGAACAGATAACTAACATATAACCTAGCATATGAAAGCTATCATGTGAAACCGATAATAAACTATAACACGAGGTAGGGAAGCTGGTATACTAGCTCAGA